>BMAV01005214.1:0-13066 GCA_019973955.1 Trichonephila inaurata madagascariensis
TATGTTGATTCATGTTAGATCTTTCGAAACTCGAAGTCCTCTTGTTGACATAATTTAGACGTTTGGAGACTGAACTACTGGTTCAGATGTCGTTGTCATCACGTGTGACTAAATAATAAAGTCACCCTATTCAGATACACGAGGGCCTTCTTCGACGGCATTTGTATCTGCGAACCATGTTGAAGTGACATAGAAGACACCTGAGCATAAACTCCTCTCCTAATTTCCACACCGCATCTTCGAGGGGAAGTTTGAGCTATGGCAGATGTAACGCACATCTGCCTGTTTACACTGCGGGTCGTCAGTCATACTGGGTTTGAGCTAATGACATGCCGGCCACATGTCGGTAAACTTGATAACTACGCTACCGTGGCCAGATCATTTTCTTTACATGCTCTTGCATATAACAAAGGCCGTGACGGCCATGTTCGTCACATGATCGTGCTTATAAATTTCGAAGTTCGTCACTTATAGCTCAGGGGTACCAAATAGTGTTAGTAGACGTAAAGGAAAACAGACATGTTTCTCATCATCTCCAGATTTCTCGCACCACAGAGAGTGGTTTAAAACCTTGTACAGCAGTGTTTCTCAAACTGTAGGGGCGCCCCCCTTGGAGGACGTAACAACTCTACAAGTTGACGGGAGCATATTGAAAAGTCCAAAAAGTTTGTTAATACTTATGTACGCACGTAAGAAGTTATACTTTGATGTAACGCAGTGTTTCTCAAACACTGGGGCATGCCCCCTGGGGGGCTCGATAAACCTGCGAGAAGGGCGCGAGCATGTCGAAAAAAATATTTCAAAAAATTAATTTACTGGAATGAATAAAAATAAAATACTTTCAGCCATAATAAAAAATGCTCTTTTACTCTGACATAATTTAAATGTATCATCTGGCGAAATAACGTCGTCAAAAATAAAAGCTTCTTCAATACCTAATTAGCTATCTTTGTTCCTATAACCAAATAAAAAAACTTCTATTTGCTGTAATCCCATGATGAGAGATTTTTCATTACGTTTTCTTTTTAAACATAAAATACTACTCTTTCAGTGAAAAAAACAAAACCCAGACCCAAAATCGAAGAAATTTAGGAACATAAAAAATTCATCACTGTTATGAAATACTGTACATATGATGTAGGCAGCAAAATATATTTGCTCAACATTTGTTTCACCTTCTAAGTCATTGGTACATTTAGTTATGACTCATATATTATGTGTTTATTTCTCATTTAGGGAAGTTGTAAATAATGTATTTCTGTGGGGGTATGGAATTCACATGTAAAACGTTTGATATTTGGAAAACCACAGAGAGTACTTTGAAGGATTACTTGGCCAAGATTTATTTTTACGAGTACTCTCAAACATACAAAGCGTAATGAAAACCCTTTTACACAATTTTTTTAGCAGTAACATCCATATCATATATTGAACACTTTTAACCTGGAAGTGGTAGCGCGGGACACACAGATCATGAAAATGTTAATTCAGGCAAAACTGATTATTTGTTACAAAGAAAAATTTAAAAGTCCTTGAAAGTAGGTAAGTATACTTTCCCTTAACTAATTTATTCACTGGAATTACGATTTGTATCGTGTTCAATAAAAACAATTATAAAAAATGGTTTGGGGTGACTCAATCACCCCGCGAGACGTTAGTATCGAGTGTGTGCCTGCTCTCGGGATAAAACATTTTGAAGTCTTCTCACTTTAAATATTAAAAAGTAACACAATTATTCTTGATCGGAATTTTATATTATTTTTCATTATTTAATATTAATTCTAAATACTCATTCTGGGAGACTTAAAATTACAGTTCCCTTAAAACTAATTATAATCTGAGCATTCATTTTAAAATAGGATTTTACATTTTCGTAAACACATTGTCGCGAATTTGGGTTTACTCTCCTGATAATTCAAATATTATATCCAGAATGTTTTAGTTTTTTAAAAAAAATGATCTCGTCCGAACAATGCGTACTTGACACTTCAATGTATCAGTGCCACACACTGTATTTTATAACTAATTTATTAATACTAAATTAAGAGCAAGTTTAATAAGTATTAGCTTAAGTTTAATAAGTTTTAAAAATGGTGGTTTACGATTAGAAATTGACACTTCGAGTACTTTTTTTATATTTGGCTGAGATCTATATTTTGTCTTCAAAGCAGCCACCACATTTTGCAACGGTTCCAATTTAAAAATTCGAAAAATAAAAATAAAATATATATTACTTAATATAAAATATATATTTTAATATACTTATCTTATTAATTTATACAGTTTATAATTACGGTCATATTGTAGATTTAGCGTCAAAGAGTTTATTATTATTGCATTCAATACATTATTATTGTATAAGAGGGGGGCGATATAAAAGTTATGATTGAAAAGTGGGTCGCCAGTATTGAAAGTTTCAGAAGCACTGATGTAACAAGATGAAAATCTTTCTAAAAATATTGAGGAGGGCAAGCTGGGCCAAGAACGAAAGGCGTTCATAAGTAGAGTTGAACGATATTAAACTTAAGTCAATCGGACCAGCCAAACCCAAGATAATCACGATTTAAATAGATTTAAACACCGCAGCACACACAGGGACAATAGGACCAATAACATGGGGTTTTCGGCAGACTGTATCTGGAGTTGAGGTGAACTGAATGTGACACCTGAGGCCTCATATTGAATGTCTCGGCGGGAAGAATCGTTACTGAGAAAATTAAGACATCCGCCAGAAGAGCCACCTATTTATGGTCATTTTAAATAAAATAAAACATTTAAAACAAATAAAATATAATCAGGGCACGCAACAACTTGAAACTCGGCCTGGTAGTGAGGAAACAAGAGGGCCCTTTTGGTCTGGTCCGGACTCCCCCCTTTTTTAAATAGGGCCCCTAGCGGGGGGAAAAAGAAAAACAAAAATTAACTCCCCCGGGATGGAGGGACAACTGTGACGGAAATGGTCACATACATCCCAACGTTACAAGAGTGGTGGGGGGCCCCCCAAAAAGTTTCATCCTTCAATTTCTGTAATATTGTGACTTTCAAAAAGATCAAACCTAAAGGAAAAAAAGGGGCCCTAATTTTGGTGATGGACCCCGGGGCCCTTTTCCCCACAAATTTTAAAAAGATGAAAAGAGTTTTGGGGGGAGAACCTATGGTCAACTTTCTTTAAACCCTTTTAAAGGGACGGCTGGTCGATAGTCCCCCAAAAAAGAACATCCTTAAAAAGGCCCCTTAGACGAAATCGAAACTCGAAACGATAAAAGCGCCCTCTTCTGGGGGGGGGATTAGGCGTGTCAAAGGAAGGGCGCCCGTACTCATGTCGTATTGGTCGTAATGATCGAAGGTAAATAGTTCCTTCAAAAAAGATGAATTATATGCCTTTTTTTTTAAAATTTCCATTATTTTCTCGATTTTTGAAATAAACTTTTTTTAATGCTACTATTTTTCCCAAAAAATTTCGCTTACTTTATTCAACTTTCTGATGATTATGTTCTGACAGCTGTCATGATAAAAAGAAAATGTGGCATCATTTTTTTAGAACCCTTCCCCCTTTTTCACTTTTTAAAGGGATGGCTTCTGTTCGTTCCCAACAGTTAAAAAAAACCCTCCCCCCTTTACTTTTGTTCAAAACTAAAGATAAAGAGCTTCGGGGTTCCTTCTCGATTGGTGGGGTTCCAGTTTGACTTTTACAGTCTGTGACAACGTTTTATGAAACCAATGACCCTTTTTTTGTTTCTTTTCCCCCCATCTCTCAAGTTTGTGAAGGACAAAAGACCCCAAATTTTAAAAAAGGTCATGAATACAAACCCAAACTTCCAAAAGTGCCATTCTCGCTGTCCGATCTTGACTTAGAACAGGGATGGCCAAACCAAATGACCTTGCAGAAAAACATTAAGTCCTGCGGGCTGCATGAAAAAGATTATATATATTTATATTAGTTTTAAAACCCCCCATTACAAACATTTTTTGGGGTTTAAATTTTTTTTTTAAAAAAATGGAATGAATTATTATTGATTTTATTTTTTTTTCATCTATACATATAGATAATTTAATAATAATAATCCCAATGATCTTTTTTCCCAAACTGTCGAAGTCTAGGTCTATTGAGATTAAATGCAATCACATTAACGTATTCTGATTTTTAATTGGTTTTGTATCCACTCACATTAAAAAAATATATTTCACTTAAACAAAATTTTTTCCGAATGACTTTAAAAAATTTTTTATAGATGTGTGGGGGTGTACTGTGTATTTTACGTGAGAAAGTTTGAATTAAAAAAGGAATTTCTCTTTTTTAAAATTTAGATTTAAACACCCGAATGTTTTTGATACGCCCATAAGTTCTTTCTCCTCCCGTTTTACGTTTTTTTCCAAAAGGGAAAAAGGGTGCATTTTCCATTAGAAAACTATTTAGGTTTGCTAGACATTTTGCGACAGTAAAAAAATTATCTCGGGGAAACCCCAAGGCAGTAAAACAATAGAATATTCACAACCCCAAAAAGTATATATAAAAAAAAGATAAAATGTTTTTTTTAATATTCTTCATTTATATTATAAAAAAAATTAAAAAAGGTGTTGCAAAAAAAAGGGTTAAATTATTTCCCAATTGAGCCCTAAAAAATTATTTGCAGTCGCATTTCATATTTTGTCTAATTTGTTTTCACACCCTTCGTTTTGTCTCCCCATACGTTGAAAACACATTGTTCTGATTGGTTTTAAAAATTTTTTTAGGCTGTGTGAAAAAATCTTGTGCTTTCCCATGTGTTTATAACCTGAAACAAAAGGGAGCCTTTTTTATTTAAATTTTCCCAGTTTTTTAACGCCCAATCTGTTGAAGTGCCCCAATAAGTTGCCTCTTCTTCTTTGGGCCCAAAATTTCTCATTTATCTTTTTTTTATTTATAAAAAAGTTCAAACTAATTTTGAAAAAATAATGATAAAAAACGGGGGAATAGGGCCCCCCCTTTTCCCCAACCTCCCCGAAAAGTGGGGCCCTAGATGGTTTTGGGAGTCCCACCATGCTGAAAAAGGCACTGAACTTTACAACTACCCAGGTCTTGGCCAGTAATTAAACCCAGGCCCTACGGTACAGCAGTCGGCGTCACTAACCGCTAAAACCGCATAGGGGGCAAAATTTTTTAAAAAAACATCAAAGCCTAAAATTTTTTAAAAAAAATTATAGTACATTTACATATAATTCAGTAAAATTGAAAAATTGTTTAATAAAATAAACGTTTATATTTGTTGCGTTAGTTACGTAATTATGAAAATTATGGAAAAAATTTTTAAAGGTCAAATATTAAAAAAAAAAAAATTGTATCAATCCCAAAACCCCATTACTATATTAATTGAAATTGAACTAATATGCAGTTACAATCTATGTTTCTGAAAACTTTTTTTATATTTTGTAAAATTATAAAAAAAAAAAAAATCTTATAAAACGTTTTCTCCTAAATTTTTCTGACAATTTTTTTTTATTAAATTATTCTTGTAAAATTTTTTTGGGGAATTTTTTAGCATATTTGTTATATTGTATGTTATATTTACAGAAAAATGAAAAGGGAACTGAAAAAAAAACCCCTTTTTTTCGAAAGGGATGGCTACTGATATAAGTTTGGTCCCCTGATCAAAATTTTTCTCAAAAATACAAACAAACAAATAGCAAGACAAAGATACAAAAAAAAAAGACCCAAAATGATATAGGGGTTTGAAAAGATGTTAAATTTGTAGAGGGTCAGTCTTGTTGGCAGGGTGGGGAAAAACTCAGGTGACGTCCTCGTCTTTTTAAAAAATAAAGAAAGAAAAAAATTTGAAATGTGCATACAAAACAATCTTACTTTTTCCCTTTTTTTCTCTTAGAAATTTTCTCTTACTCTTTTTGATGTCAGAATTTCCCTGATGATTTCTATGTTTATGTCATTAAAATTTTTTTTTTGTTTTTTCCTTTTCCTTCCTCAAAAAAACTCAAATTTACTTTATAAGTAAAAAAGCAAATAAAAACACCCGATTTTTTTTTAAATGGGGTCGTCAAAGAAAAAAGGGTGTCGTGGATTACATAAGCTATAGTACAAGAGAATGTATTCATATATTTAGAATTATCAATCCCAAAAATCTTTAAGCTTTTCCCCCGGTTAACAAAAAATTTTTAAACCAAAAAATTAACGACCCAAAAAAGGGGAAGAAAATCAATTTCACGGTTTTTTTAAACCTCCTGAATAAAAAACATTAAAATTTGTGGAACGATTTGCCCCTTGCATTAAATAGGTGAGGGAGGGAGGAACCTGTTCCATGTGTCATCCACAGTATGTAAAAAAAGTGTTTACGTAAAAATACTATTTTTTTTTGGTTGATTAAAGGTATAACATATTACAATTTTAAAAAAATATATATGGCAGCTTTTAATAGCTTGGGGAAAATTTTAAAAATTTTTAAAGGGTACCAGCATATTATATTCTTTAAAAAAAAATTAAATTTTTTTCAAATGTAGTTTTTTTTTAATTTTTGCATTTTTTGAAGATAGGAAACTTTTATAAAAGATATAACTAAAACAGAACAAAAATAAAAACAGATAAAACAAAAAAAAAATTTCTTTTTATGATTTAATTACATATTTTCATGATGCAAAGTATTTACATATTTTTACATTACCCCCAAATTGCATTAGTTCATTGCGTTAATTTATATAATCCAAAAGGGACGTATTTACAAGGTTTTTGCTTTTCCTTTTTCTGGCTTCCAGAATCGAAGCCGGGTCACGTATCGGCACGATCTAGGATATTTTTGGAATCCGTAAGTTCTGGCAATAAACAATTAAAAAAAAAAGGGTTTCCCAATTTTTTAAACATTTTATCTCGCCAAAATCATCAGCCTGGAATTTTTTTTCTATTTTACCCCCTTTTTTTTTTGCCCACATTAAAAAAAGCAATTTTCCCTTTTCCCTTTTATTTTGTAATTGCCCCTTTACTTGGAAAAAAGAAAATCGGTTTTTATTTATTTGTATCCGGCCGAATCTATCAATTTTTTAGAAAAAAAATTTTTTTTAAACTTATTGCTTCACCCCGGGAGTTATGTCTTGGCAAAAGCGGGACATTTCGTTCCCAAATACCATTATCAACTAAACCATGGGGTTGGCAGCTAAATATGGAAATTTTGGATGTATAAAAAGTCCCTTGGCAAAACCCCCACGATTCTCAATTTTGGGGGTTTTTGTAAGAAAAGAATGTGAAAACTCATTCACTTTATCCTGAAGATTAAAAGAGGTATTTAATAAATATTAATTGTTCTTTTTAGTGATTAAAAAAATAAAATTTGTCTAGTATAAAAAAAAAATTAAAAAAAATAGAATAAAAATACAGAGAACAACTTATTTTAAAAGACGTATTAGCAGTAATTTTTCAAATTGCAAACTCAAAAGAATGGACTGCACTTCCAAAAAAAAATGGCCCAAATGAAAAATAGTTTCTTGAATCCCCTATGGATTCTTGAAAACTAGCCCCATTTGGAAAAAAAAAAACCTTTACACAACCCCCATGGAAGAGCCCATAAAATTACCAATTATCAATGAAACAAAAGGGGGAAATTTCATGTATCCCCGCAAGAAGGGGGAGTTACAAGTTTATTTTTCCCCCCTCTTACCTAATGTGCAATGTTAAACTTAATAATTACCCCAAAAAAAAATTTTAAAAAATTTTAAAGTAGGCGCGTTTGAAAGGGCATAAAAAGGAAATTTTTCCTTTTTTTTCCCCATCCGATAATTTAAAATTTTTTTATAAATCGTTTTAATGCACTAGATATGAATTTTTAGAAACTTTTAAAAAAAAATTTAAAAAAACTTAGAAAATTTTTTAAAAAAACGAAATAATGGAAAAATTTAATTTTTTTTGGCCTTTTTAGATGAATTTTATTCCCTGCAATTGCAAACAATACCCTAGAAAGTAAATATAGGAGAAAGGGAAAATCCATAGGATTAACATTCGCTCGGGCTTTCGTGGTGGCGTATCAGCAGGGCCCCAAAAGGGCGGCGCTGGTCGGGTAGCGACCAAGCTCTTCTTTTTCCCCCCTTTAACAGCGTTCGGGTAACCGAGGTGTCTATTAAAAATCCAAACCCTCAATACTTGATAGGTCTCTTTTTTATTCAGAGAGGGGGGGCAAGGGCTCCCTCTTTCCCCTTATCCCAGAATTCCCCTTTTTTCCCCGCTATGTCCGTTCACCACTAGCAGGTTTTTTCTTTACACTGTTTTTTTTTTGTAAAGGGGGGTTTTCCCCGCCTTTACTTATTCCTCTCAAATTCTATTTCATTTTATTAATAGAAAAAAATTTTAAAACATTGTTTTAAAAAAAAAACCCCACTAATTAAAATCGTTTTAGTACATTACATATTTCCCAAATCTGCTCCTTTTTTCTTAAAATTAGATAATGTTTTTTTTGGGTTTGCTTAAATTCTTCCCCTACTTCTATATAAAAGAAATCTATAAAATCATTACACTAATACATCTTTTTTGCTTTTCTAAAAAAATTTGTTTTTTTAATAAATAACTTTTTTTTTCTTTTTTTTTAATGAATAAATTCTATTACCTCCCAAATTTTTTTGTATAAAAAATTTCTAACCTAGGGAAAAAAAAATTTTTTATTTAAAAAATGAAATTATTGGATTAATATTTTGAAGTTAAACAATATTTAATTATTTGGGAAAAAAAAATTTTTTTTTTCCAATATGTTTTCCTCTTTTACTTCATTTTTTTAAATAATTATATATTTTAGTATTATTAAAAAATATAAAGTTACATAAAAAATTTTTTTTTTCCCCAGTATATTAAAAAAGTGTTATCAAACGGCGGTTTTTTTTTTAATTTTTTACTATATTTTGATACTAAAAAAAGGGAAATTTTTTAAAATTTTTTATAATGTTTTTTTTTTTTCTAATACGCGTAGAGCATTTACCAGATTTAAAAATACTTCAGTTCTCTACATTTTTATTAATTTCTATACCTGTAAAAAATGCTTAAAAAATATATTTGTGGAGGAAGGGAAATTTTTCATTCAGTTTTTGATGAAAATTTGTTCATAATTCCCAAAGTATTGCTGTACAGAAACATATTTTTTAAATGTTATCTTACGTTAGTTAAAAATTAAAAATTTAAAATTTTTAAACCAAACATCAAAATAAAAAATTTTTTAAACTTTTTAAAAAAAACCCCAAAAACGGGGGGGAAAATTTTTCAACAAAAAATACCCGAAATAGTTTAAAATTTTTTAAAAATACCAATTTGGGCCTTCGAATTTATTTATTAAATGCAAAAAAGGTAACCGACATTTTACTAGACAATCGATGTAAAAAAAAGTTGAGTTTTAAAAAAAAAACTATTTAACCCGATATTTTTTTTTTCAAATTTGTGGAAAACGAATATTCAAGGGTTTTTCAGCATAAGAAAAATGCCCTGATTTTTAAAATTTAGAAACAAGAATGAAAATTTTTTTCTTTTGTTTGTATTACAAATATACTTAGAAAGTTCTACAATGTTGGATTTCCTGTATTTTCAAAACTTAAAGAAGTTTTTTTTTTTAATTTAGTAAGTTTTTTTTATAATAACAATTACGAAAAATTTTTTTCAAGATGTCCACAAAAACTATCTGAAAAATAAATTTTGTAATCAGAACTAGTCCAAAAAGATAGGTTTTATTGAAATAAAAAAATGTGTTCGTTCTCTCTCTCTCTTTTTTTTTCCCGCCTATTTATTCGTGAGTCACGCATTTTATGTACAACAGTACAAAGAGCGGAGTGTTCGGATGCGCTCTAAGGATATTGAACGATTGAAACTCTGAACACAGAATCAGATGGTTCTTGTAAATGAGGAAGTTGTAAAATCTTTTACAACGACAAAGGGAATGCTTCTCCCCCTTGATTATTGTTGATTCTTTGGGTTTTTGGTCTTTTGGTTACATTATGCCTTTTTTGGGGTAAGTAAACGTAAAATGCACATCTGCCTTCTTGTAAAAACTTTCAAGGTTTTTCTTTTTGTAATGAAAAACCTCTCAATGGCCCCTTATTGCCGTAATAAATCTTTAGGAAGGGCATTTCCTTTTTTTGCTAAATTGTCGGACATAGGATAAATAGAAACTATGCTTTAACCCAAACCCTCCAAAAAGTCACTCTTCTCTTTGCGTTTTTTTATCAGGAGGAGATTAAAATAACCGTTCTGAGAACTGATAGGGGTTTTGATTTTGAGGAAAAAAAGGTAAAAAAGGGCCCACTTTGGGGACTGTCCAAACGAAAACGGGGGGGGGGGGAGTGATATTTGGGAAAATAAAGTCTTTCTTCGCTTTGAAGAAAATCAAAGAAATAAAAAAAAAATTTTTTGTCATTTTTTCTGTAACTCGATTGAGAAATCTGTGCGTTGAGGGAAAGGAAAAGGGTTTTTTTAATTGTTTTGAATGTTGATCCCAAGGAGTTGGCTTTAAAGGGGAAAAGTATTCGCTCTATCTTATGCAGAAAATCACACACAAAAATCAGAGCAGTAGTCTTAGAATTAAAACTTTTGCAATTCTTTTTTAAATTTTTTAAAAAAAATGTAAAGGGTTATCCAAAGGCTAAGGGAAAATAACTTTTGTACAAAAGGTGAAAAAAATTAAGAAACCCCAGTATGTTGTCATTACCCAGCAAAAGAAACAATACCCCTTTCAAAAAAAAAGAATAATACAATCCTTTTATATAAACAAGTTTTTTACCGGGGATACATGGGAAACTCCTCGGTAAATAAAAAATTTTTTTGTCAGAATATTTTGCCTTTGATACTAGCTTATTGTTTTTTTTTCACTCCCAAATATTCTAAAAAATTTAAAAACATTTTTCCCCTTTTTTTCTAATGAAAATAATTTATTTCTATTGAAAAAAAATAATTTTAAACTTATGTGTATTTAAAAAAAAATTTATTATTAGGAACATGTAGGTAAATTGATAAATTATTAATATTTTTATTTATGGTTCCCTTTTCAAAAATAAAAATAAGACGGACCCCGTAAATTTTAAAAAGACGACCAAAAATAACAAAAATGAATTTGCCCACTAGAGTCCCCACTTCTAATTTCCCACCCAACAACTTAAGGATTTTGACTTAAAGCGTACCAGCCCCTTGCTCGATGGAACCCTTTAAACGTGACCATTTTCCAATAAAAAAAAATGGGAAAAGGGGGACAATGTGGCACTATTTAATATGTGCCAACATGTATTTAAAGGATATTCCCTTTTATAGTATAATGCAGAAACACCTACCCTGCTGTTCAAAAATTAAATTTTTTTGCCACAATAAATATTTTATCATAATTTTTCAGCATACATAGGAAGAATAAGATCAAGGAAAATATCATTTTAATTTTTTAAAAATTCTTGTAAATAAAAAAGCAGTCTTATTCTAATTTTACTTTTTAAAAATTATGAATTCTAATGTATCAAAAACAGAATGGATTAAAATTTTCATACATTTTTGCAAATATATTCTAGAGGGAAAAACAATTATAAAATCATTAACCCGTGCTATTCCCGGGAGGTGTCTCAAAGTAGATATTTTCATTTAACAGAAGATAGAAAAACCGGGAAATACTAAACTATTTTAGAATAATTCATAACGATCTAAGAAAAAACTAAATTTTTTCATTATGACATAAAGCTCCCAAAATTTTACTTTTTCTTTTCTTTTTATATTATTATTTATTAAACAAAACTATAATTAATTGAAAACTGCATTTTTTTTTTCCTACTTATAATTTTTAAATTTTTTTTTTTTACACCTGCTAAATTAAATTTGTGTAACAAACCATGCATTTTAAAAGAATGAAAAATGAATTTTAAAAATTTACATATTTTAATGGTTTAAATGAAAATCAAAAAAAATAAATAAAATTTTTTTTTGGATAAAATTAATTAAATTTTGTTAAAATTAATTGTACCTTTGGGGAAAAAAAAAAGTGCTTCTTTTTTTTCGCAATGCTTTATATTATCTCAAGCACTGTTTTATATAATGATTAATTTTTTTTAAAGCTATTTTACTCCTTTAAAAATATTGAAGATGAAATCTAAAGGGGGAATGCAGCTTAAATTGTAAGAAATCGTCTCTTTTTTTTTAAAAAAAAAAAAAATAAATTTTTTTTAGATTTCTCGAACTGGGAAAACTTTGTAACTGTTACAAAAAAAACATGTTTCCTTAAAAAATTTTTGTATTAGGGATTTTCTAAAAGGGGGGACATCCCCCTTGCACAGCAAGGGGGACTAACAGCTATCTTGCTTCTATTGTCCGCCAAATTGTACGGACATCAATCAGTGACAAAAAAGTCAACGCGGCTAAAAGTGCCGTCCCGTGGAAAAATTTTTAACTGAAAACCGCCGTCTCCCAAAAAGGGTTTAAAGAAGCTCAAAAAACCTCGGAGCCATACGGGATTTAAAAATTTAACTTTTAAAAAATTTTAAAATGTTAAATATGGATCGAAAAAGGGGCTTTTTGGGCCTGAAAAATTATATCAGAATTGTAGGAAGAACAATCGAATCCAGCAGGGGGGCGATCGACAAAATTTTAAAAGGAATCGAGTTTTAAGAGGTTCCCGTAGGAGGGAGCACCGGAGGGGGCCAATTCCACGTAATATTCGCCAATTCAAAAATATGGCAGACCTCGAAAAATCAAGTCCCAAGCTCAATTCATTAGGCGGATGAAATTTTTTTCCAGTCTCCTTAGGATTAACATGGGACCAAGATATTTTAATGTTTAAGCCCTCCCCATGCCTACACAATGGGGATGGAGTAGATGACAGGATGGGTCTTGACAAGTGGAACAGTTGGTTAGATTCTCAAGTCCGAGACTGGAAGAGGAGCCAAGATATTGTGAATATAAACAAATTTAAAAAGTTTAAAACATTTAAAACAATTAAAAACTATGGAAGAAATAGCTCTATGAGCATGAAATTATAATAACTGGAAGAACAGATAGAGAGAGATCGTGAATGGACTGTCAGGCTCGGGTGCCTAGATATTGGCCAAAAAGCTGTAGAGGAGATACGTCCCAACACATATGACTTAT
>BMAV01005216.1:8500-24064 GCA_019973955.1 Trichonephila inaurata madagascariensis
CGTTGTGTCCCTGTAGCGCAATAGATAGCGCGTTGGACTTCTAATCCAAAGGTCGTGGGTTTGAATTTTACCTGGGATTGTCTAATTTCTGAGGATGTGATTTCTTTTTTTATCTATTTTATTTGAATATTTAAATTTAATTGATGAATAAATAGTTTTTTTTATAAATTTCTAATGGGCTGCAGATTGGAGTTTTTCCATTGCAGACCTAGTACATTCCCCGGTGGCTGGTATCTCTTTTTAGTGCGGCACCATATAGGCAAATACCAATCACCGCAGGTAATTTTGACGCCCAGTTTCCTCCCTAGAGGGAGGCACTTGAGCTCTGACGATGCGAACCTGTACTAGGATTTAATTTTGTCGAGAGCATCCAAGCCAAACAGACACTCTAGGGATTTTTTACATGCCGTATAATCATACGACGAAGCTCAGTGGCTGAGTGGTTAGTGCATCACGTTTCCACACGACAGGTCCGAGGTTCAAATCCCGGGCCAGGCAAGGTTGACTCAGCCTTTCATCCTTTTAGTGGATCGATAAAATGAGTACCAAGCTTGCTTGGGAACTTAACACTGGGGGCTCGCGTCAGACTGACCACCTGACCGGGAACATCTGCTCATGTACCTCAGGGCCCATGGTCGCGTATACTGAGTTGGGCACAGTAGGCCTTGGCCCTCATGGGCTGTTGCGCCACTGAGTTAAGTATAATCATACGACATGGGCGCTGTTGATTTTCTGCATCATGAAAATTCACCGACTTGGGCCGGGGTCAAACCCGCAACCTTAGGTTCAGAAGGCTAGCGACAAACCAACCACGCCACCCAGCCGGTTATAAATAAATAGTAACAAATAAAAAAAATAGTCCAACGCCCTATATAAAGAGGAAAATGGAAAATTGCAAGGAAATTCGCTTTTTCTATTTTGTCACTTAATATTGTGATTCTGTCCTATGTATTCACATATTTATAATAATGGTAATTATTTAATAAAAAGTAACTAAAGTTGAAATTTCTGTTTGTTGACCTAAGTAGGAATTGCCTTAAATTTTATTATTTTTTAATATTACTTGTTGTGCTGTTTTAACTATCGAAATGTGTAGAGGAAAAGGCCAACTTAGAACCGATAACAAACAAAAAGGAAGAGATCGGGAGGGGAGGGGGCCTATTTACTTACACGATATAAACTTACCAGTAGGAGTAGTTTCGAGATAAAAGTACTGCCTTCACCTTTTGATAAATCTCGCGACGATAAATCGTTGTCTTAATGTAGCGCTAAATCTTTTGATAAATGCTCCTAATGGGCCTATATACAATTGATATATATTTTAGTATCCCCCTAGTAATGTATATTATCATTTAGACGCCCCCATTTATTTTTGCCCATGTCCATTGGTTGACCAAGATAATATTTCGATTTGGTATTATTACACTAGTTAATGAAGAAAGTTTTTGCGTTATTTTTAGAGATTTTAATGTATGCTTTGCAAATAAATAAATAAAAGGTTTTAAAAAAAACAAAACAGAGACAACGCAAATCTATAGAGGGTGAACCCAAAGATTTGTCCTATTTATAAATATTTAATGAGCTCAAACTGTTATAAATAGGCGTATGTTTTTTCGATATATTGTATTATGAATTTTTTTTGAAAAGACTTGTCTTCTTTTTCTTCAATGGCTCGACAGCCCTGGGTGGGCCTTGGCCTTCTCCAGGCATCTCTACTTTTGGCAACAGTTTTCCAGTTTTTGACTTTTAAAATATTTAGGTCTTTTTCGACACAGTCAATCCATCTTAACGGGAGTCTGCTCCGAGATCTATTTCTCATGGGCTTTGCCAGAAAGATTTTCTTGCAGCAACGATCTTCATTCATTCTATCCAGATGACCAGCCCATTTAAGTCTCTGTAATTTGACAAACTTTACAATATCAGGTTGTTTGCAAATTTTTTAGAGTTCTAAGTTAGATCTTCTCCATGATCCATTCGTTTGGATCCCACCAAGAGTGCAGCGTAAGATCGTTCTCTCGAAAATTCCCAAAGCTTTCACATTACGTGAAGTCAATGGCCAAGTCTCTGATGCATAAGTCATGACAGATCTTTGTTAGACTTTTACCTCTGTAAATTTCAACGTTTGCCCCCTTGGTGGTTCGAAAAATATCTAGGTGGTATTCTAGTTCCTGCCAAGTGTTCTCTACTATGTCTTGCATTTTATAAGCATGGAACATAAGTATTTTATGAAGAATTCTTACCAAACTTGTTTCGATATATAAAGTTCACGAGATGCTTCACAACTTGATTAAAGACTCCGTTGAAACTATTGTCAAAAGGGTTCAACAGTTGCTTCATTTACACTAGGCCTGTCACCAGTGGCGTAACGTACACCCCGCAACCCCCGTATTGAGGGGGCCCAAAGCCTGACTGCCGCCAAGTGCCTACCCTTTGTAAAATCCAACTTAGGGGTCCATAACCTGACTTTACAGGGTGGCCCAAATGTTCTCTGTTACGCCACTGCTAGGAAGATCCTTAACGCTGCCTATTTCTTTAAACATTTAATATCATCGCTTTATTGATTTTGCACTTGGAGATTTGCTTCCATTACAACTTTGAAATTTACGCTGAACTTTAATGGGCGATTTCATTTCGTGAAACCAAATCACACATTGGTCTTTTCTTGAATCGACATCATTTCGGCAAAAAAAAAAATGTCTTTCCTACTAATGTTCCCAGGAGTCACTCTTGAAGGAGCATTCAAACTATATACTGCACAAAAAAAACTACTGAAACTGATCTATCCAATGACGCAAAAATGACATTATTATATTAAATGATTATTTTGTAATGAACTTTTATAATCAGTAGGACTTTTGGTTCACCTATATATTGCTTCAAATTTCTTCACGTGCATCCTTTGTTTTACTGAAAGAAACCCTTTATTCATTTTATATATATATCGAGCATCACTGTAAAATATCGTAAATACAGTGGCGTAACGGAGAATATCAGGGCACCCCTGCAAAGTCTAGTTTTGGCCCCCAAACCAGATCTTACAAAGGGTAAACGTACTTGGCGTCAGTCAGGTTTTGGGCTCCCTAGAATCCTGCCCCCCCCCCCAGTGATGCGAGGGTGTACATTACGCCACTGCGTTAATGGTTATTACAAGAACTGCAAAAAAGTATCGCACACAGTTAATTTGTTGTAGTAAATCGCAATCACTACTCAAACTTTAAATCAGAACATTTTGTTAAAAGTTTCAAACGCAGAATCGAGTGAGTATTTATTAACGTCATACTTAAAAACAACAGTAGGGCTATTGGCGACGGACCTCCTAATTTTGAACCATGGTCAAGTATCGAGGACGACACCTGAGCCGGTATATTACTAACCAAACTTCCTCACCACACAAACGTGAGGATTTTATGACATGAAAGATTTAACGAGCATCAACCCCATAACACATCGGTCTTCAGTGGCATCAGGACTCGAACACGTGACTCCACACCGCTGAAGACAAGGCCGTGACCATGACCACTTGGCTACCGCGGCCACAAACGAAGAATAGAATTTCTTTCGCAAAATGAACAGTTTTATTAATTTTACTATGTAAATTCATTACATTGATTCTGCTTAAAAATGCTCTTAATGTTTAGGAACACAATTTGCTTTTTCACTGATTCACTTCCTATAAAATAACGCTTTCAAAATATCACTTCCAAAATCCATTGAATGGTTTCCGCTTTTAAAATGTCATTAATGCTTACGAACACAGCACTTTCAATATAATACAGTATTGCGTATAAACGACTTTTAATTTAATGCTGTATATTTCAATTCAATTTGGAATTGTTGAAGATTAATTTAAGTTATGAAATCATTTTTTATAGCTGCTATTTATTCACGCAAAACTCTTAATTGAAATATAAATCAGAGCAATTTCTTGTGACTTTCTTTTCACTCCTATAAAAAAAAAAAAAATAAATAGCATCGTAAAACTATTAAAGAAATTATATTTCCTTTATTTTTACTTTATTCTTTTCATTTGATTGATTTTGTGAAGTATTAATTCTCTAAATGCATTTTAATATCAATCGTTAAGTATTTTGCGTGGCTTTTATATTTCGTTTTAAATGGTATTGTTCTTAGAGTTTAGTTAATTGAACAGAAATGAGTCATTTTTCTTAATTAGGATCGAAAAATAGTTCTTTGATTTGAAAGTTTTTTTGTTTTGTTTTATAGAATAATTTTAATACTAAAATGCATTTTATTGTTCGAAATTTATGTGGTTTTTTTTATATATATTTATCTCTATTGGCAAATATGTAGAGGAAAGTCGGGTACTTCGGAATACCATTTATATATTTCTAAAAATAACTTTACTGGTTCTTGATAAAAATCTCCAAAATCATGGATATATACTATAAACGATTGTGAGGAATTATCACTAGTCAAAAAGAATAATATTTATTTTATTGTTATAAAAAGTTTATTTTTTTATAAGATTCTTTCTCCAGCAGCTCAAGGTTTCCCGTCACATTTACGGCTACAAACAGAGCCAAAATCTCGGTATTCCATATTACTCGACTATTCTATAACACCTATTTCTCATCTATACGTTTGAATTTTTAGTTTTAAGAATCTTCGCAGAAAAAATTAAAAAACGTCCAATTAAAACAATATTAAATGAGGTGGTAGATATATAAAAAATGTAGTAAATAAGCTTAAAAGTTTCAAGTAAGCTTGAAATAGCATATAGAATGAAAATAAAGATTTGATAGAAAAACATAAGCAAAAACTGATATTTAGAATTTCTATATGATTACTGTACGCTATTTTGTATTCAAAATCTGCTACTGTCTTGTCATGATTTTTAACGATGCGTCGATAATTTTGAGTGATAGGTGAATTTTTTACGTGTAATCTTTGTCGGCAATCCATCGTCTTTTTCCCCCTCGATTGCACTTTTGGTAATTGCTACCAGCATAGCAATTCATACTTGTTGGAGCGAAAATGTTTGAGCGTTTAGCAAATTTTTTTTCGAGTAACAAGCCTGCAAAGTTGGGAACAAAATTACAACTGGAATAATTAGTTATTGTAATGCATTTACTAAAGACCTCGGTAAGCATTCAAGACTGGATACGACGTGTCTGTCCTGTTTCACCTTTTTTTTTTTCATTATATACGAAATATTTCTATAATATTTCTTGCGAGTAGTAATGATAACTGTAAGATGAGTGGATATTATTACTGTAAGGTTGATCATATTTTAGATGATTGGAGTTTATTATTTGATGGCATTGACGAGGCAGTCTGTTGAGGTTAGTAATCCAGTTTATTTCATCGAACATGTAAAGACACACAAAAATGGATAGCATCACAAAGAAAACACACACACAACAAATAAAACTAAGATACTACGCGCTGCAGTCGACTACATGTGAAGGCATACAAAAAAGAAGAGGCGGGATTTTCCGGAGATCTCACTATTTATACCCAGCGGGAAATTACATGATTTGGGGGTGTGGATGGCTGTAGTTTCAATGATAATTCTTTAAAACCAGTACATGAACGAATCATTCATGTTGATCAACTTATGGTTCTGTTATGGACCTCCTCTAATTTACCTTAGTGGTCAGAATTTTAGTAGCCACGAAGAATTTTATTAAAAAACCAAGAGAAATTCAGTGGCCAGAATTTTATAAACTCGAAGATTGAATGACTATTTAAACAATGAACTGGTACCTCTTCTGTAGTATCAAGTTAATCGCGTATGTGAGACGTGGAAGTCGGGTGGATGAAATATCGACAGAAAATGCCATTGGTTTGGAGACTGTTGCCATCAAGCAATCAGAATTGCTCTCATTTGCGTATTCCATTATCGACAGCTTATTAATCAGATTCTGTAAACTAAACTCAAAATAAATTAACACGTCGTTATTGTGTTTAATGTTTTTACTGGATGTAAAGAAAAAATATATAAATTATTATACCACGTCATAAAAATGTATTTACATTGAATGTGAAGACTTTTTTTTGTTTTCAATGCTTGAAAATATAAATTTATGTATAATCTAATGAATAACTAGCTCTTAGAGACATATTAATGGCTGCGGTAGCCTAGTGGTCATGATCTAGAATTCATGACCAGAATTGTCGAGTCACGGCACTGAAGACCCTCCGTGTAGAGGAGCTGATGCTCAATAAATCCGTCGAGGGTCGAAGTCCTCCCGTTGGGGTAGTATGGTAGTTAAGAGAGGGAGTTTCCATCTTCCATATTCACAAGACGGTTAAGATAAAGGGCAATGTATACTTAATCGTTTACGAATGACAGCACTATCAAATTTCAACAATGAGTAACGAAGGATCAATTCAAAAGCAACACCGTAATTTTCAATAAAATGGCAACTGTAATATTTTAAACATTATTGGATCATTTTGTTATTATATAATATAAACATTATTATGTTATCTATATCTGTATACATGCATTAATAATTCATGAATTCATAAGAATTCATTCTGTTTTAAATTTTCACTCAATAAATGTTTTTTTGTTTCCAAATCTGATTTAAAGGTACGTATTTTTATGTGCGGCCCGCGAGATGATAATGTTTTTTTCCGAAGTGGTCCGCAAGCTCGTTTGGGTTGGATACGCCTGGTCTAAACTTTCAAGCTAGATATATATATATATATAGGATAATTTGTTTTCCGATCAGTGATTAATCAGATTTATAGTATAACGCAGATATTTGCTATTTGATAATTGTAATAATTAAGGTGACGATTTGTCACTAGAGATTGAATAGTTTTGATAGTTAAGAAGGCAGTGTATTCGAAACTGAAGTAAAAGTGTACTGGTGTTCAATTCTTCTCATACTTCGCGTACCTTGTTAGTTTCCGTATATCTTTAATTGGTTGCATCTCTTAGTTTGAATTGATAGAACTTGTGTTGTTGATTGTGTTACAAATAAATTAGCTAATTTTGAACATAGCTAGTTTTCCTTCCCTTTCTCCCACACCTCTAGGCGTGGATCCGATATCCTTACAACTTTTTTTTTAATCTGGAAAGGAGGCTCGAAAATATCTTAAAATCATAAAGTTAATCTTTAAAATCAGGGGTGGGCAGACTTTTCCAGGGTTCGCGGGCTACTTCTAATTTTTTCAAGGTGTTGCGGTTCACCCAGTGACATAAAACCTCCTCCGACTATCCGACTTTTTTCCTCTGTATTTTTTAAAATACCTTTTATACTCGAATCAAAGCCGCACTTTTTCTCCAACGTTAATGCTACTAAGATTCCGGCGCAGCTTAGAATCGAAGGGGAAAAAATTTTGGATGGGTTATGTAGAGCAATTACAGCTTCATGCATGTATTTAAAAGTTTGTAATACTGATAGAATAACTAATTATTCGCTTCTTATTAGTTTTCTTTTTAAATTTATTTTAATTTCGTAAAATTGGATATCGACGAACCCTTTTACACTAGTTTTCATTTTGCACAAAATCTTGTTCAGAATTTGAGGCGTGGCTTAGAATCGATAGCGGATTAGATTCGAATAAATATGGTATTTCTAGACCTTCCTATGATGGAATGATTATTAGGTCTTAGTGAAGACGGTCACACCAAAATGTCTTGGCGATCCACCGGTCGATCGCGATCGACTTAATGCCCATTTCGGTTTAAAATTTAGTAAATTAATTACTCTTTTTTTTGTTCTAAAAGCATTCATACGAAAACTTTTAACCTTTTTCTTAAATTATAAATGAACATATTCCACCTCTATTTTTAAGTGTTTGTATTGTTTTAGAAATAAAAAAAAAAACGATTAGTAATCGATGAAAAGAAATCCATTTATCGAACATATCAATAATCCCTTGTTAACTGCGAATATATTCTTCAATTACATAAAAGAAAAACGTGAACGAGAAATTTAGTGGAAGATAAAAAAAGAACAATGAGAGATAGAAATTCTACGAAGTGGGGTAGAGAGAGTATATGTGTATGCGCCTAACATAAAGTTAATGTCTCTAGTCCTCTATGTTATGATGTTTTTTCCCTTTTCTCTTTATTTTTTTTCTTCTAATTGATATATAGCTGTACCTCAAGGTCATACAGGGAATGCCATAAATAACCTCATTTACCAAACAAAAGCTCCTGTCGACTTATTTTTGCGCTGCGCTTATATCTTTAACTAAACATGCTTATCTATCTTGATGAGGGAAAAACTTACAGATTTAACCCTGTTTTTTTTTTTAATGTTTGTTAAAAATATTTAGCTTTTCTCTGTCAACTTTTTCTTAAGATACGAGGGATGTTTTTGGAAATAATCGTGTACACGGGGAAAATAATCTGTGAAAAAAAACTTGTTTCTTTTCTCTCTTTATTCCCCATCTTTTCCTCTCATGTTATAACTTCGCTTTTATGTAGTTCTAATAAAAAGTGACATTACCATTGACGTCATGGACTTGGTCTAAAAAACACGTCTTCGAAAGGGGAAAATTTTCTGCGAAAGGTTACCTGGTCACCGGATCTACATGTCTATCGAATTTATCTACCTTCTACGTTGAAAAGAGAGCTATCTGGTACAATTAATTTGTGTGAAAAACGGTTACATAACTCACAATTCCACAGAACTGCTCTGGTTTTTGCTTTTTCTTTTTGCTTCGTATCATCTAGAATTTTCTACAATTTGTTGCATAATTTCATTGAATATTTCATTTTAGGGAGTTTATATTTTTATTTTTTGGTTATGTGATTTCATTCTGTATGCATGTTTCGTAACTGTATCACGTGTAAATCTGAATCGCAGAAACTATTGGGAAAATACGAAATTTAAAAAATTGAGATATGAAGTTAATTTAAAATGTGATGAAAAATTTCTCATCTAATTTGGATTATACTGTTTTACCTCGCTGGATATTTTCTAATGTTATATCAATATATACTGTTCTTATTAGTTATTGATATCTAAGTCCTAGCATTAATCTTTCGTTTGAATTGAGAAACATTCTTATAGCTCTCGCCTCTTGATTTAAAAAGAACAGGACTTACTTAAATCTCTAAAATGGAATTATTATTGTCTATAATAACTCCTCTTTCAGTGTAGATTTTCGTAAAACCTGTCCTTAGCGGAGCTCTACTCATCAAAAGAAAGATGCCTGCTAAATTTCATGTTTGTCGGTCTAATGGCGTATTGACTCGAATCTAAGTCGCACAATTTTTCCAGTGTCAATGCCACTGAAAATCGAGTGCGGCGTAGAATCGAAGGCAAAATATCTATTGGATGTGGAAAATTGAGTTTCCACTTCTTTCAAAAGGAAAAATGTAGCTGTCCATTCTTGGCATTTGCATCGACGACTTATTCCATTCCGCAGTTTATCTCTAGTATTTAGTCTGTCCTAAACATCGCTGTTTGCTCGTATTTAGGAAATTTTTTTGTATACGCTTTCTTTTGATCTCTAGAACATCAAAAATATCGGTAATAGCATCAAGACAAGTTCACTATGACGCAAGTATGAAAAGGGAAGCAATTTTATATGCAGAAAAAACAACCGGAAACCGAACATCGGCCACTGAAAATTTGACACGGATGGAACAAATATACGTCAATGGAGTAAACGATATAATTTTTGCTTGTAAATGTTCAAGCCATTCAAATGTTCAACAGTCTAATAATTCTTTTGCATTCTTCTATAAAACATTCCTTAAAAAATGTTGCATAACAAATGCATTGGATGGCTCGGTAAACGACACCGAGACATTAAAAAAATTTTCTCAAAAACGTGTACAAAATTGGGGGTGGGGTGCGGCTTAGAATCGATTAAGGCTTGAATTCGAGTAAATACGGTAGTTCTCTTAATTGCTCCTAGAAGTGTTTTCAGTAAAAAAAACACCATTAATTTTTTAATGCCATATGTCAAGCGAAGGGTCATATTTTCTCATTTTTATTTCATCGAATTATCTTTAACTATCCTGATTGTTTTCATGCACCGTCCGCGTAGAAAAGGAAAAAAAACATTCCCCTCTGACGTCTATTTCCAACTTAATATCCAAAAAATCGTGATGAGTTTATGTAAGAATCTATATACCTTAATTTGAAAAGCTCATTGTGTAGTTCACGAAATAAAAACATTTTTTTTCCCTGTCGCTACATTATTCTGGCAAAAGCGTAATATCAGGGAAAACCCACAAAGATCTAACCGTCGAAGCGTTAACGGCGCACGAGACCGTCACGGTTACGATCGAGATGCGCCGAGGTGGATCGTACATCAAGCCCGATGATAGACAAAACTGGGCCCGAGAAATAAGTGGAATATATATATTAAAACAAAGCGAATAAAAGTGTTCACCTACATTCTCATTAGTTATTTTAGTGTCCCAAGAAAGTCACCTTCATTTTTTTTGTTTTTGTTGTTGTTATTGTAATGCGCTGAGACAATGGAAATGTGAAATGAAATTTGTTATCCAATTTGGCGCCACGCGTGGTCACTTTATCATTCCCTGGAGCACGTGATGCCAAGAAAATGGATTCAGGTTGTCTCATCAAATGGTTGTTTTATCTAAGCATTGATGATCCTTAAAAAAATAATAACAATTTTCTTTTTTTATTATATTTGAGGATGTGATTTTGATACTATTGTAGATATTAACATGTATTGAGGGAAAATTGATACTAAAGGTAACAAAGGGGTGATATTAAATTGTCTGAAATTAGTTTCAAATTATATGATGTCGAATATGTAATGATGATAAATTTTCCTTTTTTTCCCTCTATTGTATTTAATAAAGGAAAAAGATGACAGAAACTCTATTTAAGTTTATTATTTATCTGAGAAATTTAAATGAGTCTAATTTGACTTGCATTACATTAGAATTGCTGAATGAGCTCCATAGCCTAAATATATAAAATCATGTTTTTCGGTTGGAGTCGAATTGATTTATTGGTTATTTACAGGGACGTTTTAAGGCATGGGCCAATCGGGCCTCGGCCGCAATAGGGGCCTCATTTCGTTCTCGTCTCAATCTTAATAAGATCATAATTCGAACAATTTCAAAGGTCTAATGTTATTTGCGGTTGTATTCCCCGAAGAACTGGGAACATCGGATGATATGTCAACTGACTATATGTGATGACAGTCGTCCACGTTGAGTTGAGTTTGGTGTTTTATGGCGCAAGAGCCAGTTTTGACTATACTGCGCCAAACATTCATAGGTCTGTGGTCTGGACGGGAAAAGGAGAAATTGGATGACAAGATGGAGGGTCGAAAATAGAGAAGGATCACTGGGGTACCCGGAGTCGTGACACCCGTGTTTACCAAAGATAGTAAAACCCTTGGGAAAAGGAAAAGATCACTAGAGAGAGAGAGGGTTCCTCGGGATTGTGACATCCGTACCCACCTAAAGAAGGTGAGCCCCCTGAGGGGGTCGTCCACGTACAGCCCTTAGCGTACCACTGTACACCATCATTACTCATTCAGTCAAAAGGTGGCAGTCGATCGAGCCGGTCTGTGTGATTGTAAGTCATGCACATTTAATTGTTTCGGATTATTGGTTTGTACGGGCATTTGACAACGTGTGCTATATACTGCCTACTTTTAAGGGTCATACGTGAGGCCCAGTGGCGTAACGTACACCCCCCCCCCGTGTATCGCGGGGGCCCAAAAACTACTGCCAAGTGACTACCATTTATGAAATCCAACTTGGAATCCCAAAACCTGACTTTGCAGGGGGGCTCAAATGTTCTCCGTTACGCCACTGGTGGAGCCTACTTTTGTGTAGGGTCCCAGGGCCTCAAGAAGTCCCTGGTTATTTATTAGCATCGTACGAAGGTATCCAACTAGATTGAAAAGAGTTTTTTTTAAGAGATAGGACCATTAGAAAAAAAACCCGAAACATAAGTATTAAGGAAGAAGGAATAACATATATGGAACTGGAGAATCTTAAGTTGTTTTTCTAATATTTACTGTATGTAACTTATAAATATATTTTTTAAATGTGTTTTTTGAAGAATGAAACTATGAAATTCGTAACGCTTATGCAATGAGCCCTTTAGACAATAACAAACGTCAGGTCTTAAGATAGTTCATATTTTGTACCCGTGTTTAGCTCAGAATATAAAGTAATAGTGACGAAAAATCATTAACGTAAAATTTAAATGCTTGTAAAATTTTTGTTTCTTAAAATACTGTATTTCCTCGAATTTGAGCCGCCTCCCAAGTTCTCAAAGTTTTTGTGAAAAAATGTTGCCAACAATTCTAAGCCGCACCCCCAATTCTCTAAACGTTTTTGAGAAAAAAAAAATTCTGTAAAAAAGTTCTTCAAAAACCGATACTTAAGAAATTTTTTAGAAAAAAATAAAATCTGAAATAATAAGTTAATAATTTATTTATTTTACCAGTATTAAAAACTTTCAAATACCTACATGAACCAAAAATTACTCTAACTCTCAGAATCATGCTTCGAAAATGATTCGTCACTCTCCATTGTCACAAATGACTCGCAAAGGGTGCCGGCGTTGCCATTTTCCCTCAGGGAAATACCGATATCTCGGGGGTTTCGTCTTCCATGCCATCCAATGCATTTGTTACGCAATATTTTTTTTTGAAAGAATGAAAAGTATTATTAAAGATTGTTGAACATTGACATGCAAATATTATATCATTTTGCTTACGCCATCGATGGATATTTGTTTCATCCGTGTCAAATATTCACTAGCCGCTGCTCTGTTTCCGTTTTTTCCTGCAGATAAAATTGCCTCCCTCTTCATACTTGCATCACAATGAACTCGTCTTGCTACTACTACCGATATCTTTGATATTTAGGTGATTAAAAGAAAGCGTAAACAAAAAAATTTCCGAAATATCAATGCTTAGGATAGACTGAATACTGTTACTGTGGAATGGGATAAGGCATCAATGGAAGTGGACAGAGTGGATGGTTTCATATTTTCTTTTGAAATGGGAGGGGGGAGGTATACTCAAGTTCCACCATCCAACAAATGTTTTGCCTTCGATTCTAAGCCGTACCCGATTTTCAGCAGCATTAACACTTGAAATATAGTCAGGCTTATATTCGAGTATATACGGTATATTTTATTCTGCGGTTTGTGATACTTCAAATGGATCAAGAAGTAGTTTTACTTATTTTTATTTAAGTTGTTTTTCGTAACACTTAAAATTTTGCTAAAATGTTACAAAAATAACTTTCCCCCCCTCAAAAACAAGGGGCGATACATGTTATTTATTTAATAATTATTACATGTTATTTATCTAAATTATCCAGTGTTTGACACAGCTTGGCGATATGACCTTTTCCCAATAAAACCATCCAACCAATTATATGTTGCTTATCTCAAGTGCATATTTCCATTAAATTCTAATTTAGTGCCATGTCATGGATTGCGCCTCACATTCCTGATAAATTAAGTAAATCCAATTAAATCGAACTATTCCAAGGTCTAAAAACCCCGCTCATTTGAAAAGTATATCCATGGTAAGAAGATTAATGAGCCATGGGCTTCCTGACTCAGACAGGAATTCTGCTGACAAAAATATTCTAATTCTTAAGGAAACAGGAAATGTTGGAACACTTCAACAAGCGCATTCTTACAGTCTAAAAGTAAGAAATCATCCTCATCCATGTTAATTTTGTTATGTAAAACTTCGTGTTCTCATTTGATTTAGCACTTGCAAATAAGTAATTTGTTTAAAGTGCGAAATTTCTGTCAACTGCGAAATAAAACTAATTATTTTGAATCAAACGTTACAGGTGCTTTTTTTTTCGTTCATACGCTACTTTTGTAAACTTTAATTGTTGAAAACAATTGAAATATATCAGGAATTCGTACAACAAAGATATATATTTCCCCCTTATTTACTGAAAAATATCATTTATATTCCGGTTTTTTTTAAAAAAAATAGGTGTGGATACATTACTATGTTTAAAGTAAATATCAGGAGCAGTGTGAATCTCCTTTATTAGCGTCGCTTGTCAGCTGAATAATGTGTCGTTGCCATTGACGTTTTAAGGCATGGGTCAACTGGGCTTGGGCCCAGGGTCTTGGCCTAGTAGAAGTCTTCTATCGTTCTCGACTTGGCCTCAATAAGATTATGATTCGAATATTTTTAATCATCAACTGTTATTCCCAGAATTTCGAACTATATGCCACTTGGCACCAGTGGCAGGATCGGATTATAATGTTATGTCCATCGTTCGTGTCTGGGTCTAGGCTTACCAATATACACCATCTTCAGTCGAAAGGCATCTTTAGGGTCTAAGTTTGTGAGATAGTAAATAATGTACATTTATTTTTATGGCTTACTGTAAAATTCGCCTGGCGTTTAAAAACTCTATATGTGGTGCGGCCATCGAAATCAGATAGAGGAGAGACAACATGCAGGAATGAGCGGAATAGCGGTTACGTTAGCGAGCATAGAAGCAAAATGGTGTTAACAAATTAAAATTAAATGTATCGTAGTTGGGTTTTTTTTATGTTGTTTTGTTTTGTGTTGTGTGTGTGTGTGGCTGTGTCTTTGGAGTAATAAATATTTAGACAGTAAAAGTAGACGTGATTTAAATGTGCCTGGTGAATGATGAAATTTCATTTGAAACAAAGAACCTACAATCACTAAGTAAAAGTTAATCGTTACCATCTGTACGAGAATTTGACAACGTTCGCTATGCAAGGACTCCTAAAGGCATGGGTCATCTAGGTCCGAGTCCAGGGCCCCGGCTTCAAAGGGGATTTGTATCATTTTCAAATCATCCTTAGTAAGATAATTATCCGAATAAAATTTTATAACCCTCAAATGTTATTCTCGGTCATACTCCGAACTATGTGCCATCTGGTGACAGTGGCATGACTGTATTATTATGGCATGCTGATGTCCGTGTCTAAACTTAGGATTACCGTCTGACAGCATCATTACTCATTTAGTCGGACGACGACTGTCAGTTTTTGTCTAAGTTTGTGGGATTGTGAGTCACGTACCGGGTTTCGTTTGTACGAGCGTTTGACAACGTATGTTACATACTGTTTACCTAGAAGGGTCGTAGGTGGGGCCTACTTTTGAGTAAGAGCCAGGACCTCAAGAAATCTTAAAACGTCACTGTCACTATGTATGGGCCACAGGTAAGGCTTCTTAAAAGGTACGTGTACGCTACTTAAAAGGGCTACAGGTAAGGCCAATTTTTGCATAAGGGCCAAGGGTCTCAAGAAGTCTTAAGAAGTCACCGGATAGATGGACATGGTTAATGTTACGAAAGTGTAAGAGTGGATCCAGATATCAACAACCATTATTTCCTGAGTTGGGAGATACCATGTATGAATAGATTTCTGACATAAGAGCCAAGTGTGTTTAATTGTCCTCAGGGTTGATATGTATATTCAAACATTCGATCTCGTTATGGTACCAATCCCACGAATCGCCTTTAGAATTCACAGCATCACAACACTCGATGGATTATTTCCTTCAGCAATGTCAATGAACTAAATTCATGGTGGTCATTTGATAAATGCAATCGCGTGTTCTCGATTGAATTCAAAACTGACATTAGACTTCTAAAACTGAGATAAGATTTCA
>BMAV01005217.1:0-20030 GCA_019973955.1 Trichonephila inaurata madagascariensis
TCCCTTTCCCTTCCAATATTTTAAAATTTTCTAAATGTTATATTAGGTTGGGGAAAAAGAAATCCATTATTTTTTCGGTAGATGGCTCTAGTGTCCATATCGCGTGAAGTATTGATCAAACAATTTCAAATTTATGCTTGTTGTCAAGATGACATTTCACGCTAAAAAAATTATTTTGCTTTTTTTTGTTTGGTCCATTCAGTTGTGAGTTACAGGGTGTTAAAAATGGAAGTCAACAAAGAGAAAATTCGGTTCTTTTTACAGTTTTCCTTTGATAAAGGCGAAAATGCAAGCCAGCTGGCTGAAATTGGGAATGGTGTTTACGATGCCGATACTGTGATAGCTAATTACGTCCAATTTTAGTTTAGTCGATTCCGTTCAGGAATTTTTGTTGTTAAAGACGCACCTCACACAGGCAGACCCGTCGTCGAAAATGTCGTTAAAATTACAGAAATAATCGAAGTTGACAGGCATGTTAGTAGTCCTAGTATCACCCAGGAGCTAAAGATCGACTATAAAACAGTTTTAAGCCATTTGCGCAAAGTTGGATTCAAAAAGAAGCTCCATGTTTGGATGCCACATCAATTAACACCAAAAAACATGATGGATCGTATTTCCATCTGCGAAGCCTTGGCCAAACGGAATGAAATCGACCCATTTAAACGGATGGTGACTGGGAATGAGAAATGGGTCACATACTACAACATTGTACGAAAACGGTTGTGGTCAAAGTGCGGTGAAGCAGCTCAAGCGATGGCCAAACCAGAACTAACGGCCAGAAAGGTTGGTTCTACTGTGTATTTGATGGAACTGGAAAGGAATCATTTATTAGGAGTTACTTCCGCATGGCCAAATACTAAATTCAGATCTCTACTGTCACAACTGTACCGTTTGAAGCTAGCGTTTGACCAGAAATGGCCAACAGAAGAGGTGTTGTGTTCCATCAGAACAACGCTAGACCACGCACTTCTGTAGTGACACTCCAGAACCTCTGGGAGCTTGGTTGGGAAGTTTTAATGCATCCACCGTATAGCCCGGACCCAGCACCAAGCGATTACCATATTTTTCTCGCATTGCAAAACTTCCTGAGTGATAAGAAATTGGTATCAAGAGAAGATTGTGAAAATCGATTGCTAGATGTTTTCGCCAATAAGTGCCAAGACTTCTATGCGAGAGGCATTATGAAGATACCTTTAAAATGGCAACAAACTATACAACAAAACGGTGCATATTTGACCCAGATCGGACAACTGGAAGCATGTTAAACGAAGTCTTGATTTTCATGCAAAAATAATGGATTTCTTTTCCCCCAACCTAATATTTTTAAACACATGCATCGAATTATTTGAACAAAAGTATTTACTAGTGCTTGGAAGGTTTGTGAGGACTAAGCCTGGGAAACAGCAATTAAAAGTCTCCAGTTTTTAAGCCAAGTTATCACTTTTGCTAAAAACTTGAATTGAGAAGAATCAGAATCCCTTATATAGAGAGGGAATTCTTCTTTCTATCATTAAATCTTTCTCGTTCATACCAATGATATTAGATATTGATCTTTTGTTATTTCACACATCTCCTGTCAAATAATATATTATTTTCAATATATAATAATTATTATTCAACATAGAATAATATATTATTATTTTCAAATTGTGCCGAGATTGTTACAATATTAAATTAGTTTCATACAATTCTACTCACAATAAGAGGGCCAGTGTACAGTATGTGAATGTATATGGGGTTCAATAACTAGAAAACTCGACAGATATTAAGTAGAGAATATATTGCTTGTTCAAATATGGGATTAATTCAGTTTCATCTAAATATATTTTCCTACATTAAAACTATTGGTAGTAATATATTGACTGAACATCATCAAAATCAAACAATGAATGAATGAATGATTGATTGTATGGACAACATTTAACATTGTAGGCCATGTGGAAAAGGAAGAAAGTAATGCAAGGAATCAAGAGACTAACTGCTGAACAAAAACAGACTTGCTACTAATCACAATACTCACCTATGGCAAACATCAGAGATACAGGTTCAAGACCCAGTTCTGATCTTTTGTATCGTGCTTTGTTCCTGATCAATTTTTGGGATCAGAGTTCCAATTATCTTTGTCTTAAAGAAAAGTTCTGATGGATGAGAAAGTATTATATGTAAATGAGAGAAAGTATCACCTGACACATGTAAAATATAAACACACAGACAGGGAGGAAGATATTTTGAGATTAAATGTTAAACAGGGTTCTCAGCACAAACTTAGTTCAAAAACAGAGGGAATAGTGACCTTTTATCTGAAAAAATTTGAACCAACAAGTGATTAGGTACTAATGACTATTATCAAAAAACTTATATATTTTGTAACGTCGTGAGTAGATAACAAACAAAGAAAAATTGTCACAGCTTAATTTTAAAATTAAAGCAGTATTTATTTGCTTCATAGGTTACTATAGTCACACTATACTATACTACACTATAGTTATTAAGACAAAGTTATATGCCAAGCCGGTGCAGTCAGTCTATCTCACGGGAGTTCAATCCTTTTTCCCGAAAGCACTCGCCAATCCCTTTTCTTTCAGGGCTCCTCTCAAGTTTTCTCCATCCAGGGCTCTCATCCCAGTTCCCTAAAAAAAACCCCTTTTAAACACCAGGGGTGGGTCCACAACACGCTCCTCGTCTCTTCTCATTGGCAGGCCAAAAAAAGTCTGCTCTCCTCCCCGGGTCACATTCGTGTACTATTTGTGCGGCAAACACATTTCTGGTCCGTCTGGAAACTAAGAGAGCCATAATTCTTATCTAACTTCTGAACACCCTTATCTATCACACCACCTGGGTTCTATCATCCTATTCTCTCGACACCGACCGAGGCGACAGGATTCTTTCATACAGGCTTCGCCTATTGTCAATGGGTCCCGGCTCTCTTTGACCATTATAATCTCCTAGACCGGGTGTCGGTGTTTGCCCGAGGTCAGACAATAAACAATGACCCCATGGCCACGTGCACTTGTCACACCACGTGTACTTGTCACTCACACCTGTTCGGAGCCATAAAACTTAGAATGAATGGAAGGTGAGGTTCACCCCAGTCGAAGACGTCACAATTTCAATAGATGTATTAAAGATTTTTGAGTGGGACTGTGGATGAAATTTTTGTGATCCAAATTAATTTTTAGAATTGTATTATTGTGTCTTCCTTCCGTGAAGTTACTGTAAAAATTTTGGTCAGTTTCCTTTTTTGCATTTGAGAATTTTTGGGTATTATATTTTTATTAGGGAGTACCTTTATTAGCAGTTGGGAAATGTATTTCTTGTGCATTTAACTTATCAACAGCTTCAAGATGTAGTGGCGCTAATTTTAGAATCCTTTGTAACACATCACATTTTTTGTCTGATTTCAATGAATTTATTAATTCATTTTATTTTGTTTTAGTTCTTCCTTTCTCAGTTCAAGTTAGAGGGTTTATGATTTTTTTTTGAGGGGGGGGGGCTACTTCAGTAAAAATTGGTTGATTTCTTTCATCTATAATAAGTCGAGATTCACTATGTATCATAATAGTTAATGAAAATAATGCATATGTTTGCACATATTCCACTTAATTGATGAATCAACACAACTGCATAAACATCGGTGAATGCATATGTATTACTCTGGGTGGCCTGTATGTGACACGTACAAGTTTCGTTATTTTTATGCATTATGTATATTTCTATATGCCGTGCTGATGAAGCAGACCACCCATTCTCATTCTCTATTATTTGCTAATATATTAATTTACTTGTTTTATGTCTGATTCTCAGATCTCGTATCTTACTTATCAATTTACCTTTATTTGCTGTAATTAAGTGATCAATCATTTCATCTCTTACGAATCTCATAATACTATGCATAGCCTTGTCTAATATCTTAACATTTTTCACATGAAGATAAATATATTTTAGTGTATGGTGCATTCGTGCTATGTGAATATTTGCATCAAAGCCACTGTGACGTCTTCGACTGGGGTGAACCTCACCCTCCATTCATTCTAAGTTTTATGACTCCGAACAGGTGTGAGGGACAAGTACACGTGGTGGGACAAATGCACGTGGCCATGAGGTCATTAATTATTGTCTGACCTCGGGCAAACGCCAACACCCGGTCTAGAATATTATAAGGGTCAAAGAGAGCCGGAATCCCATTGACAATAGGCGAAGCCTGTATGAAAGAATCCTGTCACCTCGACCGGTGTCGAGAGAATGGGATGATAGAACCCAGGTGGTGTGATAGATAAGGGTGTTCAGAAGTTAGATAAGAATTATGGTGCTTTTAGCTTCCAGACAGACCAGGAATGTGTTTGTGTTTGCCGCACAAAGAGTACACGAATGTGGCCCGGGGAGAAGGGCAGATTTTTTTTTGGCCTGCCAATGAAAAGAGACGAGGAGCGTGTTGTGGACCCGCCCCTGGTGTTTAAAAGGGTTTTTTTAGGTGAGAGGGTGGAGCCCGGGTGGGAAAACTTGAGGAGAGCCTGGATGGAGAAAACTGGAGAGGAGCCCTGAAAGAAAAGGGATTGGCGAGTGCTTTCGGGAAAAAGGATTGAACTCTGACTGCATCGGCTTGGCGTATAACTGTGCTTTTATAACTATAGTGTAGTCTAGTATAGTGTGACTATAGTAACCTATGAAGCAAATAAATACTGCTTTAATTTTAAAATTAAGGTGTGAAAATTTTTCTTTGTTATCTCTACTCACGACGTTACACCATTCTAAAGTCTATGACACTGAGCCCAGTTGGATGGGTTTTGTAAATAATATGTTTCAAAGTAATTATAAAATTCAAGTGTCAAGATCTTTTGAAGTAATTTTATTGCTGCTTCTGTCAGTGTATGAATATCTCATTCCTCTTAAAATGACCTAATAATTTTATATGTTTTTATCTCTGCAGGGGCTGCTCTAGGGCCGGACAAACCAGCCCCCTGTCCGGGGCTGCAAATTTTAGGGGTGGCATTTGGATGAAGTTGAAATATGTATTTTTTTTGTTACGAAAAAAATTGACATATTTTCAGAAATATTCTGTATTTGGTATTTCATTTGATGTATCTAATTTCTTAACTTTATACTCTGTTTGTTTAAAGTCAGTTTTCTTTTATGGTGCAACTTGAAGGGTTCGAGGCCTGAGCTTATAATAAATCATGAAATTTTAATAAGACGTCCCCGTAAGACATCCACAGTGTCAGCTAGCCAAAAGGGGACAGGGATAGTAGGAGATTTTCGAAGATAGAGAGCCACAAGAGATGTTTTATTTTAGTCTTGAATGCAGTTACTTAGTTAAAATAAATGTTTGTGACTCCTACAACCTGTTTGTCGAATGGGGTGTGTTCGCTGAAATGGGAAATTCCTCCTCTTACATTTTTGTCTTTATTTTCGAATTATTTTGTATTTTTAAAAACTGAAAATAATATACTTCTAGTGAGGTACACCTCCAAATAAGGTACAATTATATTGGTACCAGTCTCTTTGAAGAGGGACCCCATATATGTTCCTCTCTTATTAAGAGACATTTTATTTAAGTGACCTTGAAAAAGTTTCAAAGATAAGATCAAAGGAGAGAAATAAATAAAAATATTCTTTCTTAAATCTTAGGATTTCAAAGATATAAGCTTTTTAAAATTCTTTCTTAAAATTTTTTTAAGAATTCTTTCTAAATATTCAAAGTTTGAATTAGGTCAGTAATCTCGATGTTTTATTTCACAGTTTTTCTTTTTCTTTTCTTTTCTTTTATTTAAAGAGAGATAAATTTAGATATATTATTTGTTTTTATTATATTATTGATTTGTTTTTATTATATTATTGCATGTGCTATTATTTAAGAAATAGTATTTTTTGTGTTAACTAAAAAATAGAATTTTATTTTGGAAAGAGAAATATAACGTATTTCTTATGGTTATTTTAAATATACTGCAATATATTTTTAAAGTATTTTTATTAGTTTTAGTTTTAGGGTTTTGTTATAAAATTTGCCGAAAGCATTTTTTTTCTGTGGGAGTTGTAAAAGTAAAATATCTTTTTGAGTTGAAATTTAAATAAATCAGTTCTACCTTTTGTGAGTGCTATATACAGATATATATGTAGGTTTGTTGAAAAAAAAAGTTAAATGTTTAATTCCACCGTCATCATTTTAATTTAAAAAATTCTACTTTATTAGAATGTTGTGACGTCTTCGATTAGGGTGAACCTCACCCATCTATTCATCTCAAGTTTTATGGCCCCAAACAGACGTTGGGTGACAAGAGGGTATGGGGTCATTGTGTATTGTCCGGCCTCGGACAAACGCAGACATCGAGTCTGGAATTTACAATAACTAAAGAGTGCCGGTGACAATAGGTTGACGTATAGGCGAAGCCTGTATGAAAGTCGGTGCCTAAGGAATGGGGCTATAAGGCCCAGGTGGTGTAATGAATAGGAGTTTCAGAAGTTGGATGAGAATTATGGCGCCCTTAGATTCCAGACAGACGAGGAATGTGTTTGTGTTTGCCGCACAAATGGGAAACCAATATAGCCCAGGGACGAGGGCAGACCTTTTTTTTTTTTTGGCCTGCCAATGAGGAAGACGAAGGGCGTGTTGTGGACCCGCTCCTGGTGTTTAAAAGGGGTTGATTTTGAGGAGAAGGGAAACGGAGAGGAAAAAACTTGGACGGAGCCCTAGATGGAAACAGAGAGATGGAGCCCTGGATGGAAACAGAGAGATAGAGCCCTGGATGGAAAACTGGAGAGGAGCCCAGAAAAGCAAGGGATTGTTGAGTGCCTTTCGGAAAAGGGATTGAACTCCCGTGGAAAAGACTATCCGCCCGGCTTGGCATATTTATTGGACTTTTAGTAACATATGAAGCTATTAAATACTGTTTTAAATTTTTTTAAAAATGAGGCTGTGACAAAATGGGGCTGTGTGTGTGCTAATTTACTCACGACGTTACAGTTAAAATTTTAATATATATATATATATATATATATATATTTTAAAATTGGTAGAGTGGTGTGGGATCCGGAATTTGAGTAAATAGATGCCCGAATCCTTGGTTTTATTGAAGATAGTAAAAAAAAGGCCAGCCGGTTATGTGATAAGAAATTTTAATCCCCACCTGATTTTGGGTGCCCCGATTTCAAGAGGTTTCTGTTCCTGCTAGTGATGAAGCGTGCTCCCGCCTGATTTTTGGAATTGCCTACTATGAGATTTTTTCCCCCTGGAGTCCCCACCTGTGAAAAAAGGAGCCGGATACAAGTGTCTCCCGTTCCTCCCGATGAATCAATGAGGATTTAAGAGGACCTTTTTTGCCCGTTTGTTTTGATAAACTTTTTTCAAGATTTCCCCAGTGTCAAGAGGTCATGATTTCCCCTGCCTGTTTGTGAGGAGTGGGGGGTTTTAAAGGGTTTTTTGTTTAAAAAAGGGTTCCTATGTTTCGTCTACAAATTTTAAGGTGGTCTTTTTTTTTTGAGATTTTTTTGGGGACAGCAACTGAGTATCTTTTTTTGTGGGTAAAATTTTGAGAAAAGGGAAATAAAAAAATACTGGGGAAAATTTAGTAAAACAATAAGAAAACTAGAAAGTTTTTTTGGATTTTTTGTAATTATAAATGTGCTATTAAAAAAATTTTTGATTGAAATGTGAAATTTAGTAAAAAGTAGTTATATTTTGTTGTTTTCAATATTGTGTAGGATATTGTTGGGGTTATAGATTTGTGAAATTTGGTATACAGTAGTTATACTTTTGTTTGGTACAATATTGTGTAGGATATTATTGAGGTTATAGATTTGTGAAATTTGGTATACAGTAGTTATACTTGTTATTTTTTTTTACAATATTGTGTAGGATATTGTTGAGGTTTTAGATTTGTGAAAGTTAGTATATAGAAATTGGGACTTGTAGCGTTGAGATACAGTGTTTAGTAGGTTATTGTGTTGGTTTTAGATTTGCGCACATTTGTAAAATAAAAAGTTAAGTCTAGGCCCTAGTGTATTGTTTGTTTACCTTGAGTCTTTTATAATTTTTTAAAAAGTTGGTTTTTGATTTGGTTTTGTGTGTATTAGTGCATCATGGCGTTTCTGTTAAGAGAAAGAAAAAACGTAATGTTAGAAGTTGCGAAAAAAATTAGGGGTAGAAGTTGATATTACTTTACCTAAGATGGAAATTAATAAGAGAATTTGTCGAAGTAAATACTATAATGAAAGAAGTAGCTAAAAGTTTGTTGGAGGGGGAATTTTTAAGGAAAAAAGGGAAGAACGGGGAAATTAAGGGAAAGTGAAAAACGTGAAAAACGGAAATTAAGGGAAATTGGGGGAGCGTAGCTAGAGAATTTGAGTTAGAAAGACTAAGAGCTCAATTAGAAATAAGTTAAAAGAAAATGAATTTAAGTCAGGGGGAAAAGGATTGACAATCTCGCAAATGTTTTTGTGTGTGGAAAAAAGTACCGCAGAAATTGGGGGAGCCGGTTAAAAGTGTGGCCGTTAATTAAACCCGGTAGTTAATAAAAACGTGGGGGAACGCCCATCTTGTGATTTTGAAAATGAAATTGTGACCCCCGTGAGATGGACGAACGTTTTCCCCCCGTCTGGTAAGAGGGATAGGAACAGAAAAAAATAACAAATTTATGGTTTAAAAAAGGGGAAAAAAATCAATGTGGGTAGAATTGGTCATTGTGTAAAGGGGAAATGGAACCTCCCTTTAGGTGGAAAAAGGGAAAAAGCAATCGCTTTTTGTGCAAAGCGTGTAATAAAATTTTTATGAAATAGGAGCTGATTCTTTAGGGAAAGATGAAGAAAAAGGGTGAACCCCAAAATTTTGAGTTGTGAAAAAAGAATGGGGGAAAAAAAAAGATACCAGTATGGCGTTAACGGGTGGTGAACGGGAAAATTAAAAGTGAATCGTGAAAGGGCTTCGGAATCATACAATGGCTAAGATAGCAGGGGTTGGTTTAAAAGGGGGGAAAAGGAAACACGTGTAAAAACTGTGTGGGGGGTTTGAGAGGTGAGTTAACAATGCGTTTGCCCTCTCAAAAACCAAAAAAAAATTTTATATTGGAACAGTTTAGGGGACGGATAATAGGTCTAGTTTTTGTTTAGAATTTAATTTCGAGATAGATTTACCCGGGAAAAAAGATCGCAGTACCATTTTCGTCTTAATTTAAAAAAAAAGGGACCGTAGAAAGCCCCCAATTTGGCAAATTTAGTTAAAAAATAGCTCCCGGGGGGAATAGTGAAAGATTCCGGGAAAATTTTCTATTCGGTGAAGGGTTTTTTATGGATTTTAACTTTCAGGGTGTTTTAAAAGGGGAAAATCCAAAAGGGATTTTAGATTACCACCTGATCGAAATAACTATTTAAGAATGATTAAACACTATAAAAAAAAGGGTTTCCTCCGACCCTGGGGCGATTTCTTTAAGGCAGAGGGGTATTAATTTAAATACGGGAAAGCCGTTTTTAAAATTTAAAAAATGTTGTACATACCAGATGTTAATTAATTCGCTATTGGGGATAAAAAGTATTCTTAGATTTGGGGGGTAAACGGGGTGGGGCAGTCCCAAACCCTACTCTGCCCCTTGTTTGTTTTGGGAAAAAAGGGCGATACCCGTATTCACGTATTAAATGTATTAAGTTTAGGAATTTGAACCAGGTGACGCGAGCCGAAATTTATCTTTTATTAAAAATGGAAGGTTTTGTAGAAAAGGATAGCGCGGTATCGTGGGTCACTGTACTGGATTTTGGAAGTGGTATTTTCGTCGTTCTCTCATGATGAGTTATCCAAAATATGCCGCATGCGTTATGCCATTTGACATGTACATTATTAAGAAAGTGAGGTATGGATGTAATTTAACTAATTCTTATGGATGTAATTTAACGACACAGGTTATGAGATGGTTAAAGCAGAATGATGTATCACGAATGGTCGATATAGACATTCTGATGCAGATTTGGAAAAATCGTGTAAAGCAGCTTGACTTTGTATTAAAGTGGTTGAGTTGGATTGGGTCGGAAGTCAGATCGACCAAAGGTAAATTAGAGCCGTCGGAAAATTTGTTCCATGCACATAATATAGACTTAGTAAATTCATTGCATGAGCTAATGAGGTATGTTAATTATATTCCCAATTAAAGTGTCTAATTTTCCTCAATAACTAACGTAATGGAAGACAATACCATGAATTGTGAATAACTTGTTATAATGGTTGTGAGAATGCCTACCGATAGCCAAAATTTAACTTAATTTAGAAGGTCTTGATTTAAACTTCTTAATTTAAAAAATTGTTGTAATGTTGTTTGTAAAGCTTGGAATTTATAGGTGATTATTTTGATTATTTAATATCGTTGGAAATATCGTTGGAATTAGGTAGATGGGAATAAGCAATTCTTTAGATTTGAGCTAGGTGTGAATTAATATCTGTAGGAGTATGAGTGTTTGTGTGTGTGTGTAAGGTGGAAGGATATTATGTGTTATTGTAAATCTTTTGTGTCTCTTAGTAATGTGTATACTCACCGACGTTTAACACAATTGATTGAGCGATTTGATGTATTAGAATTAGTGAAATATGATGATTTGATTTAACTTCTTTAAAACCCTGAAAATTTAAGGTGTGATGTAACTTACAGAAAAGAAAAAAGAATCCAAGATTTGGGATTTAAGTTTTAGTTGTAAAGTGAATGTTTTATAGAATTTTGGATTTATTTATTTATTTTACTTTTGATTGTATTGGTTACTTGGATTGCTGTCCTGGTCAGTCTCATTGATAAGACAACCTTTCGGTGTGAAATGTTAAGAACTGAACTAGCCTGAGGCCAGAGCAGTCCAGTGAAATGGACCTTTTCAGGGGGAAGGAGTTGTGACGTCTTCGATTGGGGTGAACCTCACCCATCTATTCATCTATGGCCCCAAACAGACGTTGGGTGACAAGAGCACGTGGCTATGGGGTCATTGTGTATTGTCTGGCCTCGGACAAACGCAGACATCGAGTCTGGAATTTACAATAACTAAAGAGTGCCGGTGACAATAGGTTGACGTATAGGCGAAGCCTGTATGAAAGTCGGTGCCTAAGGAATGGGGCTATAAGGCCCAGGTGGTGTAATGAATAGGAGTTTCAGAAGTTGGATGAGAATTATGGCGCCCTTAGATTCCAGACAGACGAGGAATGTGTTTGTGTTTGCCGCACAAATGGGAGACCAATATGGCCCGGGGACGAGGGCAGACCTTTTTTGGCCTGCCAATGAGGAAGACGAGGGGCGTGTTGTGGACCCGCTCCTGGTGTTTAAAAGGGGTTGATTTTGAGGAGAAGGGAAACGGAGAGGAAAAAACTTGGATGGAGCCCTAGATGGAAACAGAGAGATGGAGCCCTGGATGGAAACAGAGATAGAGCCCTGGATGGAAAAACTGGAGAGGAGCCCGGAAAAGCAAGGGATTGTTGAGTGCCTTTCGGAATAAGGATTGAACTCCCGTGGAAAAGACTGTCCGCCCGGCTTGGCATATTTATTGGACTTTTTAGTAACATATGAAGCTATTAAATACTTTTTTAATTTTAAAATGAGGCTGTGACAAATTTTCTTGTGTGCTAACTACTCACGACGTTACAATGTCTTACCCCACTTAGTTACCAATTCTAAATATATTTAACATTGTAAATTTCGACGAAAATAAAATAGGAGCTTCTTATATTTTCTGTTTTAAAATTACGATAAGATTTGGAAAAATCTCAAACCTATCGATTTTAAATTTAAATGAGCCATTTTTGATTAATTCAAATTTTTGCATCAAAGCAAAACAGTCTATAAGCTGTTTTATATATTTCTCCTATCTAATTCAAATATTTTTAAAAATATTCGATTATCTAAATTTATTCAATAATTTTTGATTGCACTCGTGATGCCAGTAAGATCTATCAAGTGACATTTTTGGTAGAATATGTATGTACTGAAAAATCTAATTCTAATGAAGTTACCAGTGAAATTCATTAAAGAGTTCTTAGGTTTTCTTCCAATTGTATTGACTAGAAAAGAACTTTCAAATTTAATATTTGAGAAATTTAAAGAATTAGGTCTAAGTTTGCTAGATATGTGGGGGCAAGCCTATAATAGCAAAGACAATATGAGAGGCAAAAAATCAGGAGTACAGTGTAGAATTGGGACGTCACAATTCACGTGACTGGTAGCCACTCTTTAAATTTCGTCGTTAATGAAATGGCAAAAGCATCCTTAGAAGCCTGTTATTTTTTAAAATGGATAAAAAAATGTCTTTTTTTCTTCAATTTTTTATGTGCCATATTATCGAAATAAATCAAGGGCATAACTTTTAAATCCACTAAGTGTAACTACCTGGGAAAGCCGAATAAAGTTTATAAAACCCTTAAGGTATCCGACTATGTTCAGAACCGGGATTTTTCAAAAGCGCACAAACGCGAATATTTTTTAAACATTTAATGTCACTCAGATTAGAATACACTTATAAAATTGTTTTCAGAATATTATTACAATAAGAAAATTACTTAAATTCAATATTTTGGCAAAAAAGGAAGAATTACCCATTTTCAAAACATTGTCCTTTTATGAAAAATGCTTATATAATAACAATATTATGCTTATATATAGCTAAGACTTCTCCAGAAGGCATGAACGACGGCTTTTAACAAAAATCACACGGTATTATTGGGGGTTACCACCAATTGAGTGTGCTACGTTCTTGTTAAGGATGGATAAATCCTGGAAGGAAGTAGTATATTTGAAAAATCCTAGTTCAGGTTCTGTACGACGTCTAGCAGGCTATATATAGGCAAATATTATTATTACAGAAGCATTTTCCATAAAAGAAGGAAATATTTGGAAAACAGATAATTCTATATTCATTTTTTGCCAAAATATTGCATTTAAATCATTTTTTATTGTAATAATATACTTAAGACAATTTCATGCGTGTATTATAACCTAATTGACCCTAAATATTAAAAAAAAATATTCATTTGTACGCAAGGCCGGATCTACGCATAGGCTTAATGGGCTGCAGCCCAGGGCCCCCGTTCCCCGTTGAAGATAAGAACAGAAAGAGATGCTTACAATCAAAATAGTAATAAAATATATATATAATAAACCAATAAAAAATACAAATCAAAAATAAAATATTCGAAATACCATATCAAATTTATTTTTATTTTCGAGAGCAAGAGCAATTTACTTTTTGTTCTCCCCCCCCCCTACTACACCGAATACCGGGAAATAAAAATTAATAGACAGAGGCGGCTATATCATACAGCGGTGCCGAAGAGCATCGAGCATTTATACAAATACAGTGGCATTATTTCTGTAGCCATTTTGTTTCGTAGAATAATAATTCTAAGTTACAATAATATACTGATATGGTGCTGTGTCCTGTGCATAATACCTGAAATTAAAAGATACTTAGGTACCTGTTAATTCAAGTTTCAAGTAAAAAGAGAGTACCAATACACATTTCTAAATTATTTAAGTAGGAAGGTATTGAAGTTATGATTAAGTATATTTTCTGTATTTTCAATTTTTCAAGGATTGAAAACATCAGGATTTCCCATAAAGATGTATGTTCAATACTGAACTTCACAACTTATTTACAAACTGTAAACTAAGTGCGAAATAAATGATGTGGCTACGAGTGTTTCTCAATTTAAATAAAACATTTATTAAGTATTTACAAGGATATAAAAAGCTTAAAGCCATTATCGCGCGCTCGCAGCCGTCTATTTCCTCCAAACGCATCTAGTGGAACTACATTCCTTCTTTCTGTTTGGAGCGCTTTTCCTCCCCCCTGTTGCCAACAGAGAAAGAAGAAACACGCTTACACACCCCTTCCTAGGGGTCAGTGCACCCTTCGCTCCTTGGTGACTAAAGATTTATTAGGCGCTCGCCCCTCTGGTCAATCAATCACTCTCCTTCGCTCCTTCAGTGTTTCCGCGACATTCTCCCGCAGCACGAGTTTTCCTGCTGTAAAAAAACTCCAAACACAACATATAAAATACAACAGTAAACAAAACTTTTACAAAATACATTTTTAGGCATATGTCCAAACGCTTCGGAGTAGTTACTTTTTCTGCCTCTCTCGCTTGTGCGAATGACAGAATCAGTCAGATCTTTTAGTAAATTAATTTCTGGTTCTTGCGGTTCTAGATTGGCAAGTCTTTTGCGCTGGTCTGACCAGTTCCCCAGTCTCAGTTTTTGACTCGAGCGACTCTAATGTGTCCATCTTTTCCAGGAATTAGTTGAATTACTCAGCAAAGACCAAGAGTCCGATTCTTTAAGCTATTTTTCCACCACAACTACTTCTCCCACCGTTAAGGGTCTTGATTTCCGGTGACGCTGCGTTTTGCTTGCTCTCCAGTTGGCTAGGTACTCAATTCACGTCTTACAGCTGTTCCCGAATGCTTTGAACATGTCTAATCCTCTTATTGATTTCTGGATGATCTAGACAATCTATGTCAGTTACATCTGACGTTTCGATTTCTTGTAGCTTTATGGCTGGTGTTAATGGTGATAAATCATTAACATCCTCAGAAAATGTAAGTTAAGGGTCTAGAATTGATGCATGTTCGCATTCCACACTAGTACAGTATTTAATTCTTCGTAATATAACGAAGCTCTACCTATTTATTTTCTCAAAAATTTGTTTTAACATTTGAATCATTCTTTCCCAAAATCCCCCTGCCATGCGGCACTGGGAGGGTTAAATTTCCACTTTATTTTTTTGGATATTAGCTTTTGGAACATTACATCAGTCAATAGAATTAGAGATTAGCTATTAGACCCAACAAAATTTGTTCCATTATCGAATAAATATGTGGTCGGTCGGCCTCTTCTCGAAATAAATGTCTTCTTAAAAAGATTGTAAAAATGCTGCGGTAGAAAAGAGATGTAATAAGAAGTTCAAAATGCACTGCTCGGAATACAGCACAAGTGAATAATACTACCCAACTTCCCTTACGCTTATCTTTTTACCTTAAATAAAGTGGGCCTGCAGATCAACTCACCACAACTTGGAAATATTTTTAGAGTTGCTTACCCTATCTTTCGGTAAAGAAGATGGTACCACTTCCGTTTTTTGAGCCGAAAATCTTTTGCACCACAGTGCAATTTTGTATTATTTGTCTAATTAATTTTTCGCGCTTTTTAAAATCCAAAAATTTTTCCTCGCAAATGATTCATTACAATAGGCTTTACCTGCATGCATAAGTTCCTCATGTTTTACGCACGATCATCAAACGAACAGCCACAGATTGTTCCTTAGGTAAATGATAGGAAACTTAAAATTATCTGTATCTTCCCGAAACTAAGTTTTGTTCTAGCATGCAAAATTCCAAATTGATCTAAAAATGGTTTTAAAGGACGCAATTTCTCATCCGTTACTCCCTCAAAATTTTCCATTTGTATTAATTTAATTACAATTTTTTCCGCATGATCAAATTCAGAAAATGTTATTTCCGAAGTATTACAAACATCAATTCTCTTGGCATTTTTTAAAGAAACGAAATATCCAAGCAATCATGCGAACAACTTTTAAGTAAGATGAGAAATATTTACAGTGCCAGTTAAACTCCTCAATCCTCTTAGCGGTATTAACCAAAACAGATTTCCTTAACTCTAAATTTATCGCATTTTCATCCGGGACTTGTTTTGATCTCGGGCACTGAACCGGGTTTCGGGACAACCAGAGTTCCCCCTCCCACCATCTTAAATAAATAAGCTGTTGAGCTACAACCCCAGTAAGAATGTCCGCGAAATTCTTTTCTGAAGCGCACGTGTTCCCAGCTACTAACATCGAAAGGTTTCAGTTTCTTTCACCCTGTTAAAACAAATACGCCCCAATCTCTAGTACGTTGTATCCATGCTAACGCCAATGCATGGAATCTGTCAAATAATAAATACGCACATCTGGCAAGTTTAAAGTCGTTTTTAACAGAAGCCGCAAGTCGGGTTCCAAATTGTACATGATAATAACTCAAATGGGGGGATAGAAATATCTTTCAAAGGAGCTACCCTCGCTTTTTACTTGTATCAGTTTCACAAAAACATTTTCCTCATATTCTACCCTCAAAATACACAAGCGGCATACGCTTTTTTTACTAACGTCACAAAACGCAATGTTATCCTGTTTAATTCCATTAGAGCTCAAATTCAAACATCGAGGGTATTTTTAATACCTGCAAGTATAAGGGAGTTGCTCTAACCACTGTTTAACTTTTGATTTAAAATATTTTCTGGAGATTTTTCATCCCATTTTAATTTTAATTTCAAAGTTCCTGTAAAATTAATTTTGGTTTTAAAAGAGTCACAGGAGCCGTAAAAACCAATTGGATCAAAAATAAGTTAGCTATGGATAACAATAATGACCTTTTAGTTATGGCCATACCTTCAATTTTCTGACAGTTAATTTTTACATGGAAGTAAACAATCATCTTTGAGGTTCCGCAAATCAGAGGAAATACACATATCATTTACAAACATGGAAGTAACATTCATAAAATGATTTTTATAAACTTAGTGTGTCTTTTCTATAAAAGTTTTTCCCCATAAGTGTCCAGCCTAATTTAGTTTTTTTTATTGTGCTTCTGGGGCCAGATTTTTAAATAGAACATAGTTCAGTCGAGCTTTTCCAGCTACACATCTGCTCCTATTAATATTTCTATTCCCCAAATTATGACTATCTGATAAAATTAATTTTTTCTATTTTTTAACTCATTTTATCAAGGACCATGTCTGATACTTGGAACATCATTACATATCATTTCTTGGTCATACACATTTTAAGTTACAAGTATAATTATTATCAACATTAGTTAAACAGATTTTTATAACATTTATGTCTATACATTTTGTTTTGTACCGCCAAACAAGAATGAATAAGCTCTTCTTCTCCTTCCATTTTTAAATGCTAATTTTCCGCAGTGGATTTTAAAATATACGATTTTTTGAGATCCGGTGTCAATTAAAGCTACTAAACTCTTATGGTTTCCGTTTTTGCAACACAACCACAAAGTCTGCAAGAAGAAACTTCAGAAGTGCAAGCTACCAAAACATTTAGAGCTAGATGAACTAGCGGTCGTGCTTTATTCTCAGCAGCTTGCACTTTCGGTTTCAAACCCGATCTCAAAAGGTAATTTAGATCATAACACAGCATAATGTCGTTTATTGCATATTATGCATTTAACATCTGATCTACATGAATGTGACATGTGACCCCTTTTTAAACAAATATAACACACGCCTCTCTTAATCACAGCATTCTTCTTAACATCATATAACATAGAAGCTGCTTCACAACAATTTTTCAGAGGCATGCATTTTTCACAAAATATACAATTATCATTACTATTCTTAAATTTAAAAGTCTTTCCTGTTTTAAAGTTACTATTAAATAAAATCTGCAGCAGTTTACAGTAGTGGAAAAGATTTCCTAATTTTTCTTATAATTAAATTTCTCAGAATCAAAAACTATTCCTAGCTAGTTTTATTCTGTCCTCACTAGAAAACCTGTATCGATAAAAGTATTCATAAGAGCCAAGGTCTTTTCTTACCTGATTCATCTGATGAATAGCCAACGTATCTCTCCCCAGGCGCGTAGAATTTCAGCGGGAAGAACGGGATTCCACCATCGGGAACAGCATGACTGCATATTTTCTTTGGTGACTCCCAAAGATTCTAAGGCGCGTAGCTGGGCCTCAATCTTGTCATAGAGCGAGAACAAATTTACTTTCTTGACTTCTGTGTTCTGTAGAACCAGCTTTTAAGGATTCTCGGACATACACTTGAATCAAGACATCACACTTGTCGAGGAAACCGCATTTTTAGGTATTCAAAAGCCTTTCTGTAGTTTTCAGGGGTCGCCGGAAAACTTTCAATATCCCTGGCCGGGATTTTTGGGTTGTTGCCTGGATGAGGTATTGAAACTTGTCCCCTCATCAATGCTCTCATCTTCATGGATTCTCTCTTAAACTGGTTGTGGAAACGCAGCCAATCCGTCAACTCTCAGAAAACTGCTGGAACTGAATCTTGAAGGAAGACGCGCGAGATGAAGACGAAGATGTGACAGGCTGTGGATTTGTCCTTCTGTCCCAAAGCATCTGTCTTCATGATATTTTCACGCGGACTTGCCGAAGGCAATCATCTTTTCAGCACGCCAGCCTTCAATGGCTTCAAATTCAATATTGTACGCTTCTTGCGTACAGTTTGACATCGATCATTAATTCAAAACTGCATCTTCTACTTCTTTAAGTTTTGCGCATTTTTAATTGTTCAAATGCAGTTTCTACGGCATTCATATCTGGGATCATTTTCGATAATTTCCTGAAGATGATGATTTACAGCCTTCGTGAAGGCTGTCCTCCAACAACGTGCGTCTCAATTTTAAAACATCCATGCTCTACTTTCTTATATTCAAAAATGCTTTTCTAACACTCGTAGCCACCCGGGGCATAAAATGTTCAATAAGTAGAACTTCACAACTTGTTACAAACTGTAAACTAAGTGCGAAATAAATGATGTGGCTACAGTGTTTCTCAATTTAAATAAAACATTTATTAAGTATTTACAAGGATGCATAAAAAGCTTAAATATTATCGCACACGCTCACAGCCGTCATTTCACTCCAAACGCATCTAGTGGAACTTCCCATTCCTTCTCTGTTCGGAGCGCTTTTCTGCCTCCCCTGTTGCTGGCAGCGAGAGAAAAGAAGAAAACTACGCTTACACCCCCTTCCTAGGGGGTCAGTCACCTTCGCTCGCGGGTTGACCTGAGATTTGATAGGCGCTCGCCCTCACCGGATCCCATCAATCACTCTCACGCCCCGCTCCTTCCAGTGTTTCCGCGACAATGTATGTTGTCTTAAAATTTGTGATGATTGAAAAAAAATGACAATCATTTCATGTGGACCACCAACATTTACATTTCCCCCAAACATTTCGCTATTTTTCCCATTGAACCCCCATTATAATGTAAGGAACGGTGTACTTGGAATTTTAAAATTTTTAACATAAAATAAATACAACAGAAAGTAATATTAACGTATTAAAATCCAGATATAAAATTATTTACATATTTTAAAAGAGTTCATTACAAAATTTGTAACAATGTTTACTTTTGCTGAGAGGAGTTTGCTTAGGGAGGTTTTTTCAAGAATTGACCCGTGGCCGGGTAGCCAGGGGATAGGTATCGGACCGTGGGCCTTTTCACGAGTTCGAGGGTCAGTACCACTAAAAACCCGCCATGTAGGGCAGCGTGCACGTTTCTGTCGAGGCTGAAAAGTCCCCGTTGGTGTGGTGTGGTAGTTGGGGAGGGTGGCTCAGGTGTCGTCCCCCGTCCGCCATGGTTCAAAAACGTGGTCCCTGAAAAGCCCCCGTGTAGCTGAACAGTGCGACGTTAATATTCAATCAATCAATCAATCAGAATTGACCCACAAAAAGTTACGGGGGGGTTATAAAAAAAAAAATAAAAAAATCTTTTTACGTATTAGATTTTAGTGGCGCATCACCCTGAGGTTCAGGGCCCACTGGCTCAACTCAGTATACGTGACCTTGGACCCTGAGGTGCATGAGCAGATTTACCCCCAGGTGGTCAGTCTGACGCAAAAACCCCCATTGTTAAGCTCCCAAAAAAAAGCTTGGTACTCATTTATGAAGGGGTGAAAGGTAAAAGTCAACCCTTCCCAGCCCGGGGTTTTTAACCTCGGACCTGTGGTGCGGAAGCGCGATGCACTGACCACTCCGCCACTGGGCTTCCTGTTTTGACTTAAAATTTAAAAAAATGATTTTTGCCAGCTAAAACATGCAAAAAAAACCTTTTGTTGTTTTATCGCTTTACGTCACGTAAAAATTTTAAATCATTAAAAGCCCTTTTTCCTTCAATCTGTATTGTTTAATTTTTTTAATTCACCCTGCGAAGAACGGGTATAGCAACTGTTTTTAAAATATGTATAAATTAAAAACGCCGTGGGGTTGCGCAAGGATCAAATGCCCGTTCCCATAGAACAGGTTCTCTTTTTCTCCCCCTTCCCCC
>BMAV01005218.1:0-36214 GCA_019973955.1 Trichonephila inaurata madagascariensis
AAAATTGTCAAAGATAGATATTGGAAATTATAAAAGTTAAAATGAAGATTTAAGTTTAAAAATTTAAAAAAAAAACCAGGGAAATTTAAAATAAATTTAGACACGTAATTTATTAAGGGCATTGAAAACCCCAAGAAAATCACGTTTTTCCTTGGGGGTTGTGATTTGCCCTTTCTGATTAACATGACCCCTATGTTCTTTGACGGCCACGTTTAAAGCAAAACCCTTTCCAAAAAACCAGAAGAAAAACAATGTAACATGTAAATGAATATACTAAAAAAAGGAAATGGCGGGGAAAAACCTAGATATAGCATAGCGGTAGCAGGCTCAGGTTGAGTGGGAATCATTCTGATCAATGCGTGACAAAGCAGTGTGGGAATCGGGATCAAAAATTAGCTGCTTCCCCGGATCAAGAATCCAAAAAAAATTTTAAGATTATATTCTCTAGGTAAAGGGCCCAGAACTGGAAAAGGTAATATTAGATATAAGTAATTGATAACAGGATTTTTGGAAAATTGGGGGATGAGGTTTAATTGCTGTCGTTTAAATACGTGATTTAATTCGGGCGACTCTACTTTAATTAATAATTGTCAAAATTAGAATTTAAGTAATATAAATTATTTTAAAAAAAAGTTTTTAAAATTATGTCTCTTCATTTTATAATCCACCCTACCCCCCGGAAACCCGGGAAAACATGGTCATCACAGGATGGCTATGCTCAAGTGAAATGTTTTACAGGTTAAAAGGGGTGAACGCTGAGCTCTCTCTCTCTCTCTCTCTTTGGCCCTTTAAAAGAACTCCATTAAATTTTTCAGGTGGTCTCTTAAAATTTTTGAAAACGACTGTAAAAAAAAGGTTTTTTTAAATATGTTAGTTAAAACAAATTCAAAAAAAATGAATTTTAAAAAAAGTTTTTTTTAAAAAAAAAAATTTTTTGGTAATTTCTAAATTTCCATCTTGTATTTTATTCTTCGTGCACATTTTTTAAGACTTTCGACTGTTTCAAAACCCATTGATCTCGATAGGCATATCTATATATATAAAGAAAAAAAGCGATTCACTCATTACTAATCACGATATTCAGAACTATTAAACCTCAGATTTGAAAATTTTGTAGGTAGGGTTTGCTATGAAGTAGACATCAGCTAAAATGGAATTTCCAAAAATTAACCCCAAAAGGGGGGTTAAAGAGTTTTAGGGGTGTTTGATATAAACTCCATTATATGAAACTATTAGATTTTAGTCTTGAAATATGCTACCAGATTCCCCTCATAAATAGAGATCCTACAAAATGTTTTACAAAAATTGACCCAAAGGGGTTTAGGGTTCTTAAGGGGGTTTTTATAATTATTTCCATTTTTAAAACTTTATAGACGTACAGTCTTGAAATTTTGGGGTTCCTCTCATGGTAGAATCCCCACAAAATGATTTTTTCGAAAATCGACCTCCAAGGGCGTTGACGGCAAGGGGGTTTTGCATAATTATTTCCATTTTTAAACTATTATAGACTACAGCCTTGAAATTTGGGCGGGTTCCTTTCAAAGTAGAGATCCCTTAAAAAAGGGTTTTAGGGGAAAAACAATACCCAAGTGGGGTTTGGGGTTAAGGGGGCGTTATTTAATTATCTCCTTTTTTTTTAAAATTTAGACGTAAAATCTTGAAATTGGTAGGCAGTTCCATTCATTGAGTAGAGATCCGCTATAAGATGGGTTTTGTGAAAATCGCTTCCCTAAGTGGCGTTGGGGGGGTTTTAAAGGGCGTTATAGATTTATTTCCTTTTTTTAAACTATTAGACTACAGTCTTAAAAAAAGCTTTTTCATAAGTAGAGATAAGCTACAAAATAGGTTTGGGAAAAAAATTAAAGGGGGCACTGAGGAATTTAAAGGGACGTAATAGAAAAAAATTTCCGTTTTTAAGGGTATTGACCCCCCGCTTGAAAAAAGAAGGTATTTCCTTTCTTGAATAGAGTTCCCAAAAAGATTTTTTGCCCCCCTCCAAAGGAGGGGGGGATTAGTAAAAAGGGGGATTATAAAAAATTCCGTTTTTTTAATTTTAAATATTTATTAAAAATTTTTTGGGACGCTTTTGCGAAAGAACTAAAAATAATTTACGAAACAATGGAGGGGGGTTAGGGGGATTAAAACAAAATTTTTTAAAAAGGTATTTAAAAAAATTTAATAAGGGAAGAAATCAAAAATTTTCAGGAAATGGTTTTTTTTTTTTTTTTTTTTTTTTTTTTTTGGGGGGGGGGGGGGGGTAATAAATCAACGATGTTCAATTAATGGAACGTTTGATACATTGAGAAAAATTACCTAAAAAAACTAAAGTTTAATATCAATACGTTAATAATTTTTTTATAATTTTATTAAGGGAGAATACTAGGTATTTCAATTTTTTTTACAAAATACTAGCTCTTCAGGAGTACAAAAAGAAAAAGAACGAACTCAACTGGCAATATAAACAAATGAAGTTAGAAATTTGTTACCACAATAAGCGCAATTTTACTAAGAGATTAGGATATCTAATAATATCCCCAACTTAGATACAGAAGTGAATAGTATCAACTATATTTGAAAGAAATATCTTATCGAATTCAACAATTATTATTTTAAATATCTAAAAAATAGACTTATACAATAAAGTTTTAAGTAGTAAGAAAGCTTCAAATAATGGTGGAATCCCTCTGCTGAGTTAAATGTCATGTTTTATTATGAATTTCTATAAGAAATTCCGTTGATTGGCAAAATACAGCTAAATCAAAAACATTTTCAGCAACAAAACTTCCATTAAAATTTGGGTTTAAAAAGCTTTTTTTGCGTTTGGTGATATTTTACCAAGCAGTTATCTAATTGGCAATTTGTTTTTAGAAGACTAGTGATAATTTTTGTTTCACATATTTGTGATGGGGCTTCTTAAATTCGGTGCAATTTTCTATGTCATATCTGAAGTTTAAAAAAAAAAAGAAATGTGTGTGGGGGAGTTTGGAATATAGCTTCAACCTCGTTTGATAAAAGTTCAAGCAGAAAGAGCATTTACTTTAACCTAACTGAATTCAAAATCGTAGATTTATGTATAGTTTTTACAGAAAATTTCTTTGCTTTGAATGAATCCTAGAAGAATCGTAAAGGGTGTTTCTACGCTTATAATTTGGAAATATTTATTTTCATCCAATCCCTACAAGAATAATTGATTAGATAATTTTGCATCCATCTAGAAAGTCAAATACTACGTGTACCATGTGAAGTCAGAGTATTACAAATTTATAGAGCAATTTGGGATGTGTTGCCTATCATTACCCATTCTCATAATAAAATTTCTCAATTGAAAACCTTGACGTTTTCAAATTCCTTTAAGAGTAAGAAATAAGAATGATTCAAAAGTTGTCAAGATTACGTTACGTCAGATGAAAAGATTTTTAAGGAAGAAATAGGAGGTAAATTTTAATGAAATATTTATTGACTATATATATATATATATATCATTCTGTGTCAGGGGGGAGCTAAATTTCTGAAGGTAACGCTTCGACTAAAATAGCTTTTTTAAAAGAGGATTTGGGTAAGAAATGAACCTATCTTTTTTTTATTTTTATTTAATCTTATTCTTTATTATTATTTTTGTTGATATATCATTTGTAAGTCGGAAAGTTAGAAGTTAAATAAAACTTCATTTGAAAACAAATTAGGCAATTCGGCCCTCCTTTTGGGAAAAAAAGCAAAAAAAGCGTTATGATAAAAATTTTTTAACAAAGAAATAATAACTAAAAAAGATTATGTAATATAAAAAAGCAAAATTTTTTCGAGGCAATACAGTTACGAAATTTTTTCTTCTTTGTGAAATGTGTTCATGTAAAATTTTTTTTTTTTAAGGCATCTTATTTAATAATTTCATAATTTCAGTTCTTATTCCTCATATGTTTTTTTTACCTTAATGCTTCATTATTATGTGAAGAAAAAACTAAACTTTCTGTCGTACAGAAAAAAATTTTTAAATTTTTTTTTTGAATTTTCTTGAGCAATTAATCCTTCTTAAATTATCATTTTAAAAATTTTGGGGTTTAAAAATATGTAATGCAATTATTTTCAAAAAAAATATATAATAATATCTTTTTTTTTAAAAGTCAGTCAGTAACTTATTTTTTAAAAGTGAATACACAATAAAGGGATCCCACTACGTTCGGGCCGTGATTTTAAAAAAATGCATAAATGGATAATTTTTTATGATATTTAGTGTCACTTAATTAAAAACATGTTTAAAAGTTTTAAGGGGAAATGACAAAAAAAATTATTTAAAAACAATATTTTGGGAAAATTAACTTCGAATTACGTATTTTCAAAACATTCTCCTTGTATAAAAATTGCTTCTATAATAATAATATTTTGCTTATATAAAAAGCAAGTATTTCTCCATAGGGCCTGAACTAGGATTTTTGTTAATTTCACATTATTTTCAGTATTACTACCAAATGAAATAATTGTCGGAGTTTTTTTCTTAAAATTTCTCCCCTCTGTTGTAGTAAAATAGGGATAAATCCACTTCTAAGTTGTTCCCCCTGCTCATCACTGGTATGAGGCTAAACGCCCTGGTAGTTCTCTTTCCCTTCAATGCAGCAGACAGGAACAAACTATTCTAACTCGTTTCCGGAGTGGCCATCTTCGAACTTTGACTTTTACGAATGGAAACAAAGTTTTCCGACTTGTGTTAGGTGTTGTGTCTGGCCAGACATCTCCAGAACTCATTCTTGACTGCCTGGGGCTTTCAAAACAAGATCCTTATGAAGACTTTCTAATGGTGTTGAACTTTTTGACAGTGAATGAGATCATGGACTTGATCTAGCTTGGCTAGACATGGAGATGAGCAACAACAACAAAAATTTGACATATCAAATAAACAATAAAAATATACGTTTTTTCCACCTATTTATGTAATGATAATATCACAATTATTTTTTAAAATAAATTTGAAAATATGTGTAGGGAATCATAAATTTTTATAACTAAATATGATGAAAATTATGCTATAATTTAAAAGACACAAGAAATCCCTCCCCGGAACTAGAAGCGCGATGAATTTCTTAAAATATGCTCAAATGTTTTCAGCTTTGCTTCCAAGAAAGGGGAGGACATTTTGAGCATTTATTAGAAATGTAAAATAAATTTTAGCAAACTATTAGCAAAGAAATAAATTCTGTATATATATATATATAAATTTGTTTCTTTTAATAATAAGTCATGATTCTCTATTAATCGAACTTTTAGGACATTGAAAAAAGCAACACTGAAAGTGCAATAATGTGCAATGTCAATAATAACTTTTTTAAAAAATTGTTTTCTTCAGGGATAGTATTGTCTATGTTATATTTTTTTACAAAAATTAGTCATTCGAGATTGAAAAAAGAAAAAGAACAAACTTATCTGAAGGAAAAACTTAATGAATATGTGTCATATGCATTGACTCATTAGTAATAAGCTTGAACTTAGAAGTAAAATGAATCTATATAATATCAATAATGTTTAAAAGAAGTATCTAATCGAATTCAATTATTATTATTTTAAACAGATAAAATAGGTTTATATAGTAAAGATATAAAAAAGGTAAGAAAACTTCATATAATTACGTAATTATACAGCTAAACTTCATGTATTTAATATGGGTTTCTACAAAAAAATTCGATGATTAACAAGGTAATGATAAATTAACAGTATTTTCAGTAACAAATTTTTTTTCTTAAAGAGCGAGATATTGCCAAATTGGCAATTTTTTCAAAAATAAAACTTATTGCCTAATTGGCAATGTTTTTGCCAATTTTCCGATATTTCACCAAGTTATTTAATTGGACATATTTTTTTAGAAGATTATTCACTGTTCTTGTTTCATACACTCACAATGGAGTTTCTCAAACTAGATGAACATTTTCCATGCGACTTGTAAAACCGAAAAACGAATGGGATTTCGGATTATAGTTTAAGTCTCAAGAGATTAAGTTTAAAGCAAATTAGATATTTAACCTAACTGAATTTAAAGTGGTTAATGTGTAGTTTCTGCTGAAAATTTATTTGCTTTTTATTAACCCAAGACATACAAAATTGTTACAACTCAACACCTTTAGAAAATTGTATGTTTTGCTTGTCCTTATAAGAATAAATGATTACACATTTTAGAACGCACTTCTAAGGATAATGTTAAGAATTTTGTGTAAATAGTGTAAATAATTTGTATTTGGATGTGTAATGCATTTATATTATTCTATGTTATATTTATTTTATGTTAAAATTGTTATATTCACAAGCAATGCCGTTCCTTACGCTATAGAGGCGATTCAATTAGAACTTGGCGAAATCCTGGCGATAGAGCCAAGTTGGCATCATTTCTGGCGACCAAGTTGGCGGCCAATTTTGCGATTTTGGCAACAATGGTGAGCATGTGGGCGAGTTCGGGACCCTCTGGATTCTTCTAGAAATTTGTGGAGAAACTCACTAATTCACGCTCTATGACACGAGCGGTTATCTTTCTGGAAGTTTCTGCTGCGCCTATAAATATAGATGTTCGCCGAAATGAGAGTCTTTATTGTTTCAACCAGCGGTTAGTAAACTTGTTTTGACCGTGATTACCGATTAGCTCAGCTGTGCATGTGAATAATCTTTTACATACATGTATTTTAGACACTGGTAATAGAGTGCTGTTGAAGGTGTAAAGATTTTCTGAGATCTACTCTGTGAATATTGCTGCTGAATCTTGTATTTCAAGGATTGGAATTTCGAAAATAAATTCGCATTGCTCTTAAAGAACTGTTGTTTTTCTTTGTGACTGTTTTGCATAAAATCCTCGAACCCGGATCTACGTAACAATACAATGAATTCTTTTGATATCATCTTACTAATTCCGAAGTAGAGCGTGTCTCTTTAGAAGATAATGCTTGTGAGTAAATTATATTTTTTTTAGGGAAAGACAAAGCAAAAAAGAGATATAAAGAACCATTTGGAGTTAGTAGACGCAGTGAATCCCAAAATGTTATGAGCAAGTTCTCTATCAATACATGCATGTCCACGCATGTGATGTTATTAATCGTTGCATAGAACCTAAAATTTGACTATTTAAAATGAATTAAACGGGTTTTGAGAGTTTCAGTTATGTAGAGACGAAGAGACGCAAAATCCTTACTAAAAGAAGAATTTCGTACCTTTTAAGACTATTAGCCAGTTTCAAATATTTTACGTAATTGTGAGGAGTGAGAAAATTTTGGGTTTTTAAATTTTGGGCAAGGGCCAATTTTCGGCCGTTGCGCCAAACACTCTTTAAAAAAATATAAGACTTTCTTATTATTTTTTTAAAAAAAAAGAGAGAGAGAGAGAAATAATAATAATAATAAATAGAATGTTCATTTGGAATATACCCCCTGTGGTCGGGCCCGGGGGAAAAGAAGAAAAATGAAATTGAATGACAAGAAGGAGGGTAAAAAAATAGAGAAGGATCACTGGGGTATCCCAGGGTCGTGGCACCCGTGTTTACCAAAGACAGTAAACCCCGGGGGGAAAAAGGGAAAAAGATCACTAGGGTACCCGGAGTTTTGGACCCCCCGTCCCTCACCTAAAGAAGGTGACCCCCGAGGGGAAAATTAATTGTGAGAACGGAAAGCTGATGGCACAAGTTTGGGATATTTTCGAAAGGAAGATAACTGGGATCCCCTTTCCCCCCTTTTTTAAAAATTTGATTTTATAACTATAGTGTCTCTATAATTTTGAGGCACAAGTTTGAAAAATGAGTTCCAATAAGGAATTCATCTTGAAAATTTTGTTCAAGAATTGTTGAAAATTATGTCATACTTGGTAAAAATGACATTTAAAAAGAAATTAGAGCCTTTCGAGAACGACATTTATTTCGATAAATATATGCAAAACATATGCTGATTGGAAGGTACTGCAGAAAGATATTTATGTTTGATTCTGATCATTCTAAATCTTCAATATAGTAAACGCAAGAAGAGAGCCCCTGAAAACAAAAAATGATTCTAAGAGATAGAAAAACACGTCATCATCAGTATTCTGTTCCAAAAAAAATGCCATCACAGACAACTGGTAGGGTTTTAGATATGGTGAGATGATATTACAAAAAATAATAAATTTTTTAATTTTAAAAAATTTTAAAAAAAATATCGACTGTTTAAAAAAAATACCTGAACAAGCCTTTTTTTTCTTTATAAGTTTTATCATGTAAGTATAGAAAAAACAATAAATTTTTTTTTCCCAAGTTTCAAAATGGAGTTCGGGATACTTTCTGAGATACAAAAAAATAGAAAAAAATCTGTCAAAATATTTTAAAAACCAAAAAAAAATTACGTCATAATGGAAGGACCGGATGTAGATAAACGGGAAACCCCTGTTCTATGGTCGAATTTATCAACCCCGGGGAGTTAACATTTTTTTCCTGTAAAAAAATTCAAATATTCAAGTATATTATTGTTTTTTACTAAGCCCCAATTTGAAATTTTTTCAGGAATAAAAACAAAATTTTTAAAAACTTCACTTTTTTCAACCCCAAACCCCAAATGAAATGGCAGCAGCAACAAAACTTTCTTTAAAGCCAAAAGGGGTAATATATGTCTTCAGATACTACATTTTGCCTGCGAAAAAGGGCGTAAATTATAAAAATAGTTGCTCAAAGAGTATGCACACAAACTCGCACACAAAACAATTTTCATGAGCACTATCAAATAGATGATAATTTTAAAAAAATCAAATGTCTTTAATCCATGTATACTATTCATACTCAGGGAATTATGTAAACATAGATTCAACCCTTCGCTTGTTTTTTATGTTTTTCAATTTATAGCATGTGTTTTGCCTAGTTAAAAAATTTATTTTTAAATACTAACTATTTTTTAATTATATATATATACACAAAAAAGGGCATGATTTTGGAGTCAGAAACAGACTTAGTTTTAAAAAAGGTCTTTTTTCTAGAATGAGAATCTCTTCTGACGCACGGGGGGAAAAAAAAAACCCCCCGAAAATCTTAAGTGGGAAAAAAACTTAAAACACCGATCGCGGCGTTCATGAGTGCCTTTTTAAAGTTAATGCTGACATATAGGGGTATTCAAAAACGATCTGGGAAATTGGGGTATGTTTCATTCAGGGGCCAAAGTTGGGAAAAAATAAGTGTGGGTGATTAGTGTGATAATTTCTTTAAAAGGAGGAGAAAATAAAAAGGGAAAGGGTGATAGGGATTTAATTTTTAACCCAATTATATATATATATATATATATATATATATATATATATATATATATATATATATATATATAATATATATATATATATATATATATAAAATTTAATGTTCCCGGGAAAAGTGAAATCCGCATCTATAGAATGCCTAATGATAAACCGGCAAAGTATGAAATACATCTCCGATTCGTTTCGAATATTGTGTGGCTTAATGCGTGCCTCAGGCTCAGAACTTATCAATTGCACATTGTGGTTTGTTCAGGAGTAAAAATACTTAACTTTACTTAAAATTGTTCAACAAAAAAATGTTTTTTTTTTCCTGCCCTGCATGAAAATGGAGAGGCAAGCTGTAGTTTTCGAGAAGGAGTCATGGTCTATAATAGGGGTCGGCAACCTATAGCACACGGTACAATTATCAGTGGCACTCAGCAGTTTCTGCACTAAGAACTTGCTTAGAATTAAAGATATTCCTGGCCATGAAATTCCTCTTCAATGAGTTGCGATTGCTCATTCCAATGGAAGCGGTGAAGGATTCGTAAAATGTATGTGTAAAACAAAATACTAAAATAAGAATGGTCTTTGCGTAAAAAATGTAATGAAATGTGTAATTCAAAATGACATTCAAGCCTACCATGTTGCAATAAGTAGGTTAATATTTTTTATTTGAAAAATTTATTTTCCCTAATAAAAAAGAAAGACAAAAAAATTTTTTTGTTTTTCGTACAATTTTCTTTTTCCTTTACGTATTTTGAACAATTTTTTAATGGCACTCTCGTTATTTTGTCAGAATAACATTTGTACTTTTTAGAAATGTTCGTCAATGATATAATAACCTTACCATGACCATATTTCATACTTTGTCTAAACAGCTTTGGTCATTCTATAGAATGCCTAGGCAAAGTATGAAATAATTCTCATATTTCATACTTTGCCTAAAAACGTCAAGCATTCTATACAATGCCTAGGCATTCTATGGAATGCCGGCATTTCATACTTTGACGGTAACATATATATAAAATAAGTGTTTGAAACATGCGGATTTAGTCTGTCATTTTTTCGCGTAATTCTTCCTTACAGTTGAAAGTTTTAAATATGAAATTTTTTATCTAAGATTTCATTCACACGCACACACACACATTTCTTCAAGATTGTTTAATGTCTTATTCATATTCTTATGTACCAAAAGTATTTCCAATTATATATAATCAAAATTATTTCTATCCTTATTAAAGTATAAAAAGTGCTGTTTTTTTTTCTTTTTGATGAAGTATAATTAATGTATTCATTAATTTATATTAATTATTTAAATTTTTTATAGTTTTAAAGTACGAGTGTACTTTGGTAATGCGTAGTACTAGTATATTTAATAATAATAAGTTATATTATGAGGCAAGAGGAAAAATACTTTACCTTGTTGATCTTGTAGTATGAATTTTTTTTCAGCGGGAACTTTTTCATTTTTCAATAATTAAAAAAAGAATTTTGTACAAAAAGCGATCATGAGAAACATTCAAGGTGACTTCAAGCACAACACTGGTATTAAATGAAATTTAAAGAATAATATTAAAACAAACAAATCAAAGAAAAGTGATCATATTATTATTAAGATAGCCATGTATTGTTCGGATAACAAATGTGATAACTGCTTCAATTATAAAGATCAATGTAACTATATGCTAACAAACCATAACAAAAGAGTAAGCAGGCAGTATAGAATTAATGAATACAATGGGCTTTTTATATCAAGATTATAAAAATAACCTGAAAACAAAGCTACACTATATAATTTTAGAAATAGGTTATTAATCAGCCCTGTAAGTCATATGTGAGGACGACGAATGAATTTGAGTTTTCAAAATGAAAACATTTACTTGTGGTTTCATTTTCATCAACAATAGTATCGATTAATTTAAATGGCATTAGAGAACCTGGCAACAACTGCTGTATCTCTAAGTTTACTTCGTCAACATCAACATTTTTTTCCTGCAAAAATAACACTATTACTGAGCCAATCATTACCTAGATAATTATTCAGTATATCCTGGAAGGTGTTTTCAATCAGTTTATTTCGTGCCTGAACAACGGTACATAGGCGTTGAACTGGCGTTTTCCTTTGGGCATCTGGACTGTAAAACAATCCTCAATCCCATATCGTGACAAGTCTTTGATGTTGGGCGTGGTGAAAGTGGTGTTTTTCATTCTGCTGAGTGGCATGACGGCGATTGGTCAAATGATGGAATCCGGGAGGCGTGGCTATAATGCTTCATCTGGGTGAAAAAGTTGAAGGATTTTTGGCTTGAGTGAGAGCTTAGAGGCTGCTCTCTGATTGGATGCTGGGTACAGTGATCAGTGACTCCAATTGGCTGCCCTGGGGGCTCAGATTTAAAAAATTGGGAGGTGCTTGTCCAGTGGGGTAGAAAGGAAATAACATTGACAAAAATTTAAGGAGGATTATATGAATCAAGAAGAATTCTTCTTGGTCTTTTGGTATTATCATTGGGAGTGTAAGGCATTAAATTTTGCATATTAGAATTATTGGTATGAGGTAGAGCGTTAAAAAAGTTAATTGCTATTTTCTGAATATGAGATTTAAAACTAGTAATTTTAACAAAGGTACATAAATTGTCTTGATATTTTATACCTTGAGTATAGGAATGCTGTTCAACTTCACCGTTTTCGATATCCAGCAGCTGGTTAGGAAATATTTGTGCTGATGGATCATCTGGTAGTTGTACTCGAATAGAAATGGTTAATTGAAATGTTTCGACATTTCACCCTAAAAAGGATCGTTTTAAACATGAGTTAATCTTGACGGCAAAAGTAGAGTAAGGAATGACTGGCAACGTCCGTCGGAAATTACCACACAGAAAAACAGCATCACTAAATATTTTCTCGTTTCCGTTTAAATCTTGCAAAGTTCAATGTAATGTTTCAAATGAGTGTTTATGGGCTGTGGCAGTGTTTCTCAAACTGTGGGGCGCGCCCCCCTATGGGGGCGTGATAATCCTACAAGGGGGCGCAAGCATATCGAAAATAAAAGATTTTTAAAAAATTATCAATTTACTAAAATTAAATCAAAACAAAATACATTGTGAGATAATAAAAAATACATATTTACAATGATGTAATATACTTATAAATGTATCAGCACTACAATATGTATTTGATCAATAATTCATCATTACTAAGTTAAGAATGCGTTTAATAATTACTAATGACCCCATGGGCTTGTCATATACAAAATTATATGCAAAATTTAATACTTGTACGGTTTAGAATTAAAAACGTATTGCTGCATTAGAGTCAAAGTAAATTATTATCGAATTCAGTACATTATTATTGTATAGTGGGGGAGGGGGGCGCCATGGAAATTATGATTGAAAATTGGGTCGCAAGGATTAATCAATGACAGCTAAAATTTATTGACAAAAAACATGTATAATGGTTTTAAGAAATTCATGAATTTAAAATTATTATTAAGTACAGAATTGATAGAATTATTTTTATTCGTTAGGCTTATTTGTCGTTATAGTAAAAACGTTGCAAGTAAGCGAATGTCAACATTCGAACTGTTGCCAATCTGGCAAAGCGAAAAACGATACAAAGAATTGTTTCCAGATTTACAAGTATAAAAAATTAGTTACATAAAATACAAAATAGTAAGTTGCAAGACCTAAATATAGAATTATGAAATTCGTCTTGAAAAATTAATAATTGTTTTCATTAATAATGTTCTATTCTTTTTACATTTTCTACTTATTTATTAAACTCACTTGGCTCTTGCAGCCATTAGTTGGCAAAAATTGAACAATCACTGTCACAACAGATTCAGTCTCATGCAAAATACAATTGCCTAAAATATTAGGAGATAAATACTAGGAGAATTGAACTAATACGAATTATTAATTTCTGAACAAGATATCTATTAAAAACAAGTAAAAATTTAATCTAAATGACAATAACTTTGAAGTGAAAACTTTCCAATAAAAAGGCGACAGACTATTTTGTATTCAGGTTCTCCTTTTATTAAATAAACAGCAAATTTCATTTGTTTTTATCAGCTTTATACATTTTATCGAATGAGAAAATAAAAATACAGAACACTTACATTTAAAATTTCTGAGATGCAATATATTTCATACTAAAAATTTTCTAAACTATTAAAGTAATCAGATGAAATCTTTTGAATATTTCGGTATGTATGAATAATTTAAGTAAAATGCATTCATATACTTTTCTGTATTGAAAGAATATTATTTTAAGAACAAATAAATTCAAAAGATGAAACTTGTCTAAATATAATGAATGTTTTTCTTCGTCTGAGAAATGTCTGGAATATCAAAGAAAACAATCTTATTATTCACAGAAAACAACTTCTATTATTGTTTGAAGGAATCAATTTCAAAGAATATTTCAAAATTTTCAAGTTAAAATGTGTAACTAAAGTAATTAACAAAATATTTTGATAATATATATAATTATAGAAAATTAATATTTCTGTACACCAAAATATATTTAAATATTCCGTTTAATGAGTTTAGTAGTTCAGTTAAAAATACTTAATTATATAAAAACAATTAGAAATAACAAGTAATACAAAAAAAAATTTCTTTTGTCAATTCTTACATAGGTCAACAAAGAAAAATGTTATGTTAGTTAATTTTTCTTAAATAGTTACAATTAATATAACCATGTATATTTATATGATAGAATAAATAGTTACAATTAATATAAATATGTATGTATAAATGACAGAATCATAATATTAAGCGGCAAAATAGAAAGCGATTTTCCTTGCCATTTTCCTTTTTATATAGGGTGTGGGACTATTTTTGTTTATTTGTGTTTCTATTTATTTATTAAATAAATTTTAATTTTTTATTCCAATAAAATAGTGTAGTAAAACGAAATTACATTCTCAGAACTTAGACCATTCAGGTGGTATTCGAATCCACGACATTTGGGTTTGAAGTCCAACACGCTATCCATTACGCTACAGGGACCCCCCCCAATTTTTCCCCTTTCTATATTTTGGTAAAGGGAATTATTATTGTTTATTATTTATTCTTTAAATTTAAAATTTTAAATTTAAAAATTTTTTTAAAAAAACTGTATCAATTTTCTTGTGTCATCCACTACAGGTTTAAAAAATTGTTTTTTGAATTTTGGGGAATGAAAAAAAAAGTTTTTTATCAACGATTAAAAAATTTGAAATAATGATTTTTATATAGGGAGAGTGTGAACTAATAGTAGGAATTGAAAAAAGGATTGTTAATTAAATTATTTTAGTAACCAATATAATTAGTAATGATTAAGTAATTGTGTTTTTTCTGATAAAAATATCTTGTTACACTCGATGTTTTTCTTTTACTCTTAAACAATTTAATGTTGTTTATTTCAGCTTTAATTTACTTTACATTGAAACAACTTGCCAATGTTCTCAACCAAGCTACAATTTCTGGTGTGTTTTTTTTTTAATATGTTTAGATCTATTACGCACATTTTGTAACGTTATCGGGCTTCTAGCGGTTTTTCGTTTAGTTTTTTTCCCCGAAATTGAATGAAATCTTTGCACACTGCTACCATTAAGGGAACTTAGGTGAACATTTTCATGATTCTGGGTATTTGATTTGATTCATCAACTGTAGTTTCGTGTTTCTAGCGTCTATATCGAACGTTATTCATTTTCTCTCAAACAAAAAAAAGCTCTTTTTTCCCGTCTGAATAAATCTGTCAGGGGAAAAAGATTCCCCCCTAAATTTAGCTATGCTTAAAACATCTCAAAATTTGATTTTTTTTTTTTTACAGAAAGGCTCTGAGGACTGAAGGTGACGGACCTCTAGAAACATGTCAAAAAAAAACTTTTAGGGAAAGCCCACCCCTTCCTTTTTCCCAAAATTTAAACATAAATACCTTTCATAGATAGGTAATGCAAATTAAGGGTTACCGACTACGTTCGAACCGCATTTAAAAAAGGGATAAAAAGGATAATTTTTTAGATATTTAGTATCACTTAGATTAGAATACATGTATAAAATTGTTTCAAAGAATTTTGGGAAAAAAAAATTTTTTAAATAAAATACGGGAAAAAATTACCCTTTGAATAAATTTTTTTTAAAAGTTTTTTGTGAAAAATGTTTATTAATAATAAATATTTTTCCTGTCCAAACCCCAGACCTCTGTACGGTTTAACTGGGACTTTTTTAAAAACCCCCATTATTTTCAGAGTTACAAAACCCCTTTTTAAAAAATTATCGGCGTTTTTTTTTTAAAAAATTTTTTTCCCGGTTAGCATAAAAAACATGGATAAACCCACTTTCCCAAATTATATATTTCAAAAATTTAGTTGAGCCCTCAGTAAAAGGTCTGAGCTTTTATACAGGCAAAATATTAATATAATAGAAGCATTTTTTACAAAGGAGAACATTTTGAAAAAAGGTCCCCCCATTTTTTTTCAAAAAAATTGTACTTAAATAATTTTTTATTGTATTAATATTCTTTAAAAAAATTTTATATACATCTAAGACACTAAATATCATAAATATTATCCATTTATACGCTTTTGAAAAACGTGGTTCCGAACGTAGTCGGATACCTTAAAGCGCATAATTTTGTAAAATATGTAATAAAAAATACTTTGAGAGAGATTTTTAGATTTTTGAAGTAGGAAATTAAGTTATATTACTAAGCACTTAGTAAACAGTTCTGTTGTATTCTGTTAATTCGAAAGAAACGATAACATTTGAATATATTGAGTCTTTATATATTAAAAAGATTCATTCAACTATTTCAAATAATCTTATGTACAAATTTGAGTGCTTGTATATTTGTTTGGACGTATAAAAATATAAATCCCGTTGATCGTATTGCAAAATTTCGCTGGGAGCTTCACTGTTGTTTCAAAGGAGTTGTGAGCATATTTCTGCCTCTGTAGAATTTTTCAAATTTATTTTGAGTTAACTTTTTTCTGAAACCATCTTACTAGAGCAAGAATTCACGTGTTTATGTCCAAAATTGCCAAATGCCGTGATATGTAGCCAATAGTGGAAAACATTCCCATCAGATTTTTTAAAAAAAAAACTGTTAATGCATCTTTATATTTGACAACATTTAGAAACTGGTTTTCCGGAAATCAACCCCCAGGGTGAGGGGTTATAGATCAAAATTCCCGTTTTTGAATTATTACATCTAAGCTGAACTTAGTAGTGCAACAGCTCATGAGGGTCAAGGTCTAATATGCTCATCTCAGTATACGTAACCTTGGACACTGAAGTATATGTGTGACGGGTCTTTACGCGACTTTCACCAACTAATCCTCTTGGGGAATCTTTGGGCTAGCATTCACGTTTAATTCACAGCCATCCGTCTCAAGAAGAAACCCTGATATGCAAATTAGTTAGAGTATATAAAGTTAGAGTTTGGTAATTGTGGGGCAGAAGGAGCGGAGCATCTGTTGTGCAGCGTTACAAAGGTGGGATTTAGAATTTACGCACCTAGACTAAAGGACGGAGTTTTGCTGCTATACTACATTAGTGGATTAGGAATTGATAGGTTAGGATTGTTTAAGGTTAATTTGATCTATTGCTTGCGCTTATTCACTTAGGGTTGTTGTGCTTTCTTTTTATCACTCCTATGGCTTCTTTTTGTGGTTGATTAGTGTGACTGAATAATAATAATAAATTAGATTTATCGTGAAAGTTTCTGGTCATGCTTTGCTCCCACCAACAACTTTAGGTAGGCAAGACGGTGAGGGAGCGACTTCAGGGGAAAGTCGTTTGCACATGAGCAGATGTTTCGGTCAGGTAGTCAGTCTGACACGACCCCCCCCTCAGTGTTTAGTTCCCAAGCAAGCCTGGTACTAATTTATAAACCCATTGAAGGATAAAAGACTGAGTCGACCTTGCCCAGCCTGGGATTTGAGCCCCAGTCCTGTGACGTGGAAGGAACACAATCACCAGCCAATTGGGCTTCACTATAACACCTACTGACATGAATACCCGGCAAGCATATTTCTTTTGTTGAGTAGAAACCCTTAATTAGGATTTTGTGGAAATCGACTGTAAGGGTATTTTCCTTAGGCATGAAAGACAAGTATACTTCCATTTTAGAAATTCAATTCCTCTTCCTTTTTAAATCAACAGGTGAAGGTTATAAAAACGCTTTTGAATACAAACAAAAGCTTAACGTTTGGACTTAGATATCAGTAACTTTAAAACACATGTCTATAGTCATACATTGTCATGAAATACCCGACGAAGTGGATGGGTAACGTCTTGTACTTTTCATAAAGTAAAATTTTGCGACACGTTTGATTAAAAGTATGTTTTAGAACAGGAGTTTCAAACTCGCGTCCCACAGCGAACCTTTTTGCATTCCGGTTAATATATCCCCGCACAAAAATACATTATAAAAAAAAAAATGTTAAAGTTCTCTAGAAATTAGAAAGGTAACAGCAGAGAAAAGAGATGTCAAGTGTCAAGATACAAGCATTAAATTTTTTTTTGTTCTTTTATAAATGTTTATTATAATCTATTATTCGAAATAAACCCCTATGTTTCTATGAATGTTGATTTTTCCTTGCGGCCTTCGCCTCGTTAAACCTTGCTCGTTTCTTTTGGCCCAAATTGCTTTTGAGTTTGATATCCCTGTTCTAGCTGAAATTCGTAAATTTCGTCCCTTTTCACAATAATAAGTCTTTAATATTATATCCTTATTTGGAAATAATTGTCATTCTTATTCAAGTTTTTTATAAGTAGTCGTGGAAAGGTGTAAAATCTCTGATTTTTTGACAATTTGAGATTTTTACATTTTCACAAATTGTACAGATTTTTAACCTTTCTAAAAAAATACCTTTACTTTTAACCTCTAGGACACTAGAACCCTAAAACCTAATTTTAAATAATCGTTAAAACTGGGCCGCCCATTTGACAAGTGAAAAAGTAAACAAAAGTTTTTGTTTTTGCTTAAAAATTGAGCGTCTGGTATAAATCAAAACATTTATCTTTTATTGTAAATTGAACCTTTTATTTTTTATTTCCTAGCCCATTAGAAGCCTCATCGTATTTTAACGGTCAAATCAATGTTTGTTTACACTTGCAAAACTGCGTTGTTATTTTTGAATTCGCCAGTATTCATTAAATATTGCTTAAACTTTCATAAAATTTGCTTTAAAAATATCGAGTTTACCATGCCTAGAGCATCAACTAAAGTATTTAAGAAACGAAGAGGAGTTTTAATAAAGGAAGATGCAAAAAGTAATGATGGTTGTGTAGAAGGCATTTCTTACCGTTCCAAAGAACTGTGCTGAGGAAAAGAATTTTGCTGATGGTGCAAAGCCTTGTACTAATGAAAACTGAACCATCTGCCAGTGAGAGAAAAGTAAATTCTAAATATGGATATTTCCATACTCGATGAAGCTTTTCTGGTTTCAGAAATGTTATTGTGGATTATTAACCTTTAGCTTGTGTGTTTTTTGAAGCTGTGAAATGTTTAAATTGTGAAAAACAGGAATTGTGATTGCACCTCAATGAAAGTAACTGTGGTGAAGGTGAAGTTTCACTTAAAATGTCCTTCTTGCAAATATAATTACACTTTTTTAAATTCAAAGAAATGTGATAGTTCCGAGAACTATGAATCCACACACACTGCTATGCGATGCATAGGTAAAGGCGCTGAGTCTAAGTTAGATGTTTTAGGTATCATGAATCTTCCCCACCACCCACAAAATTTCGAAGTACAACAAAATTTTGCATTGCAGGCAACAAGAGAAACCTGTGAAGACAGTGGCTGAAGCTGTTCGTAGCAGTTGATGAAAATGATGGGAAAAGGACATTGCTGTTGCTGTTGATGGTAGCTGGCAGAAGCGAGGTTTTTCTTCGAAGAATGGCGTGGTGACAGTCACGAGTGTTGATACCGGCAAAGTTATTGACGTTGAAGTTTTTCAAAACATTGTATTTGTCCGAACAAAAACCAAGCACCTTCAAAATTGTAAGAGAAATTTTGAAGGCTATAGCGGTAAGATGGAAGTAGCTGGAGTTCGTTATACAAAATATTTAGGAGATGGGGACTCTAAGGCTTTTACTTCTATTGTCGAGAACAATGTATATGGTGACCATTGCTCTGTCGAGAAGTTAGGAATGCATAGGTCATGTTATGAAAGAATGGGGACATCGTCTTCGACGCTTGAAGACTAAGATGAGAGGCCAAAACTTTCTGACGGAAAACCCTTTTATGCGGAAAAAATAGATTGACAGAGGCAGAAATCGACCGTCTGCAAAGCATATTATGGTCTAGCCATCCGCAGAAATTTGTCTAGCGTGAAGTACATGCAACAAGCCATATGGGCAATATTTTTACACAAGCTATCGACCGATGAAAACCTTCAGCATGGATTTTGTCCCTCTGATACAGATACAGGTAAATTTAAAAGGCAGAATTGCTTGGGAGACTTATCATCACAAAAAATAGTTTACCTGTTGATGTTGTGGAGGCCATGCGACCTGTTTTTAGGATTTAGCTAATCCAGAATTGCTAAAAAAGTATTTACATGGAGGTACGCAAAACTCCAACGAAAGTGTAAATAATGTAATATAGTCTCGTGTACCGAAGCAAAACATTTGTACAAATAGAAGTTCTATCATTGGGTACATATGATGCAAAGTTTCATTTAACATGGGAAATGTACCTAAACTAAAATATTGAGGAAACTATGCATTGAGCCTGGTGATTACACGATACAGTGGTAATGGAGCGCCTCGACAAACTGAGGCTGTTACGAGCAAAAATACTTTGTTTACAGAAACAAAGGAAGTTAGGGAAAGAAAGACTTAAAAGGAAGCAGGAAGATGATGAGATACTAAAAAAATGCTGATACCTAGATTATGGAGTTAGTGAATGTTTTAATAAAAGGTAATTATACATTAAAATCAATTTTTTCAAAATGTCAATTTTAATGTTCGATGTTCTTTCTTAGAAACTATTGTTCAAAGATATGTAAATTTTTATGATATATTTATAATGATGGCTAATATATACTGAAATGAGCTTTGTAAAAACTCAAAAATTCTATTTTTACAAATTTTTTTTATGTGAAAACGGGTTAACTTAAATTATGTTTGATAAAAATTTATAAATTATGAAAATTCAAAATTAGCTAAAAGCTCACTTTGAGTATGAGATGAGAAATGTGTATTTTAATTGTATGAAAATCTCCCAAGCATGTACATATAACAGATTTGAGAAAAATGTACCTCGAAACAGCCAATTTAACATTGTCAGTATAGAGGTTCTCTGACTACCCTAAATCATTTAATTCATCAAATACCAAAGCGCTGTGGGGTATTTTTCCACAATTCAAGTAAAAAGCACAAAATATCAACAATTATTAGAAGAAATACGCTTATTTACGATCTGTTTTCAGAACCCAACATTATTTACTACAGAATTATCTCGGCTTCGACGCGAATCATGTAATGCGAAAAACCTAGAGCATTTATTTGCCCTCTTTCACCTCTCAAGGGAAAATTTTAGTCCCCTTCCTCGCTCTGAATCATCGCGCAATGGAAATTTATGAGGGAGATTTTGAAGAAGAATTGATTTGTGGGCGCTATTTTCTTCATTCGTGGGCCCCCGAAAATACATTTATTTAAACAGCGGTGATAAATATTTATTCTGTGCCTTAACTCTCGATACCAGGGGATGAGAGAAGCAGACACGAATTCAACCATCAGCTTATGGACCACAGCGACAGCAAACAATCAAATCTATCGGCTTCACAAGAAAAAAAAAAGGGAATGCGTCTCGTACTATAAATAAAAGGAGGAAGGATAAAAATGATGGGATTCAATAATATTTAGAGAAAGAAAAAAAATAGAGAGGGAATAAATTCCTCCTTTCCGTCCCATTTCCCTTTTAGCTATCCATATCATTTTAGTATAAAAGTTAATGACAAAAACAACGTCTTATGGTCAGGTGTGAAGAATGGATCAGCTATTGCGATGATGTTCTTTGTTTTGTTTTTACACCAAGAATTTCAGGTGGAAAATATTATTTTGAGGTGTGTGTGTGAGAGTGAGTGAGTGAGTGGGTGAGTGTGAGAGAGAGAGAGAGATAACTTAAATTCGAATCTCCTTTATTTATAACCTCTAATTCATAAATCCTAATACCCTATTTCGAAACGCGTCTCAATTGATATAGAATGTAAAATATCTACATCTTATAATATTTCGTTTTTAGTATGTCTTAAAGCTTTTATAGGCCGTGGGTAGCCTAGTGGTTAGAGCACCGTCTCCGGAACCGGCCTGCCCGATGCCCGTACTGCCAAATACCTCCGAGTACAACGCGGAGAACGCGCTGAATCAGTGGGTCTGAAAGTCTTGTGGGCTGAACCTCACGAGTGCAGGGAACTGGAGAAAATTTCAATTCAGTTCCATGCCTAAATCGTGGAGGTGGAGATAGGCAGTCGCCATCTGTCGTTCCTTCGAAATTTCTCCGGAGCTAAATCGTAATGTGACCTGTATGGTGCTCAAGGCTAAAAAGTCAACGACAGGCGCAATATCTAGCCGATTGCCACGATGAATTTCGTGGGCCTCGATCTGACTATGTCAGGCAGGTGGCATGAGCAACAACAAAACTTTTTATAAATGAAGTGAAAAGGTAGTAAGTTTTACGAATCAATGAATATCTTGTAGCTCATAATTTATACAAAACATGTTGTTGTTGTTGCTAATGCCACACCTGTCTGGCGAAGTCAGATCAAGGCCCGCGAATTCATCGTGGAAAGGGGCTGGCTGTACGCCTGTCGTTAGCCGTAGCTTTCAGCCCCATACAGGTGACAGTACGTTTTGGCTCGGTTCCATCCCAATTTTGAGGGGAAACACCCCAGGGGTTCTCAGGGTCCTCCCACCTCTCTTCCCCTTCCCCCAACCTCACGAGAGGACTTTCGGTTCGACGGCGAATTAGAGTAACCCCATGCCGCAAAGACACCATACATTTTCAAACCTCCATGCCTTCTCCGGGATTCGAACCCCGGCTCTACGGCTCAGTAATCAGCGCGTCGCTCACCTCTATACCGGATGGGCGACATACAAAACATTAGTGAATTAAACGAATTTAAAGTTGGTTTGCTAAATTATATGGATATTTATCAAATTTTATGAATTGATAGAACAAAATTTGTAAAATATCTTACGACAGTTCTGCATAATTCTCCTCAATAATGTCTAATACGAGTATTCGTCTTAGAAAATACAATTAAAGAAATGACTTCTAAATGCAATGTAACATACGCTGCTTGACAACTGCTAAGGAACAGCCACATTTTTTGGAATAAATCATAATGAACAATGATTAAAGAAATGAGACCTCATCCATATTTAGGAGAGATGCTGTGCATTCTTCATCATGCAAAATAGTAAAAATATTACCACATAGAAAAAGAAGAAAACATAAAAAGGAGCCCTTTGGAGCATTTTCAAACAGTCACGAAAAATGGGTCTTCCTGCCGGAATGAAACGATGAGAGTATCTCAAAAAGGTGTGTGACCTCCTCCAACATGATTTTGCATCTGTTGTTCATGCTCCCTACTAAACTATGAGGGGGAGGAATATTGTCCCAGTCCTCTCTCGAGAGGGTTGTCAGTTCTTGGGTGGTTTGAAGAGGACAGTTTCTTTGAGAAACGCATTTGCCGAGAGCATCCTAGGTAAAGGTAAAGTTGCGGACGATCTTGTGAAGGTGGCTACCAGCAATTCTGTGGATCCGGAAGACCACATGGTCCCGCATCGACTTCTGAGATCTACCCAGGGCGAAGGAATTAATATGTAGAACCTGGGTAGTCCCTCCTGTACACCCATGGTACTTTCAAAGATACCCCGGATCCGCCATATCATTCAACGGTTCCAGATCATATCAAACGGCATTCTCACGATTTTCGACTGGTCACCTGAGGGGTACATGAATTTTGAGGTTGGCAAAAGAAGCTTCCCCAATTTGCCCCCAAATGTAACATCAGTCCTTTTTCTCCTCAGCACATTCTGCAATGTCTGGGGTTTTCCTGTGAGGAGGTTGTTGTTGCTGTTCTTAGACTTTTTACATATTTATGGACTCATGGACCTGGTCTAGTTTCACTAGACCAGATGGGGATTAGTCCCACCACCACCACGCATCCTAGGTATGCTCTTGTTTATATAGGTCAAGGGAGTAAGCGGGTCATGTCATACGTTCAATATTTGTAGTATGCCGATACTTCAACGGTCCTGTATGGTAGCGCATTGTCATTCGTAAACGAAAATTCTAGAACTATAGCACCCCTAAAAGGACGAACAGGATCCATTATAATCTATCTATTATACCACTGCGATGTAGCAGTAGCTCGCTCAAAGATGAGAAGCGGGTGCTTTGCTGTTGTTTATAATGTCTATCCATTCCATGACACGTTGGGCATACCGACGACGTTTCTGAACATTCCCTCTCTCTCCGCTCTACCTGGAGGACAGAATCATTTGTTAAAATGAAACGAGATTTATCGGAGAACATCATTTTGGACCACTGTTGCTGACCACAATCAATATGTTTCTCACACCAGCGTAATCTTTCTCGACGATGGTGTAGTAGAAGAATACATTGAACAGGCTTCCGTGTATATTAACCAAACTCATTTTATTGCTCAGGAAATGGTTCTGACTGACGGTCACAAAAGTTCTGCAGAAGCTATCTGACCAGAAGTGAGATGCCTATCCTTTCCCTACTAAGGACACATGTCCATTCTCTGACGTTGTGTTCTTTCCACAACGACCGACATGTTTTCGAATAGCATTTCCAACATCGCGGCCGCTTTTAATCAATTATATGACACATTTAACATTCCCATTACTTTGGCTACAATATTGTACGCGGTAGCCGAGCGGTATAAAATGGACCGTGGCTTGCCTTGTCCCGGAGTTCGAGCCTGTTCACCAAAGACCCGCCGTGTAGGCAGCGATTCACGTTAAATCTGTCGAGAAACGTCCTCCCGTTGGTGGTGTGGTAGTTAGAGAGGTGCCAGCCAGGTGTCGTCCACGTCACTTGACCATGTTCAAAATGACGTGGTCCGTCACCAAAAGCTCCCTCGTGTGTAGCTGAACAGTGCGTCGTTAATATTCAATCAATTGGCTACAATATTGGCTCCTGCTCCGAGCCCTCCAAATGCTTGCCCACGATCATAAGCTCTCGAATGAAGTCTTGCAGACATTTTGCACTGAATTATTGCCACACTAGAATGAATTTCACTGAAACCATTTCAACAATCTACAGCACTATTTGTATCAAAGGCCTGACTATTAGAAATTTTGAATGAATAAAGTGCTGCATAGAGATTACAGGTCCTTCCTTATTATGTCCTCTGCATTTTATTACTGAGATTGACCTGCTGTCGGGAATGATAGTTTGAAAAAACCAGTTGTTCCTTAACAATAATCAAGCAGTATAATTTTATTTATTTATCAAATGCATGGCCATTGACCATCAGGTCATTAGGCAACGAGCTCTCCAATGTTTCTTCAATAGTCCAAACTCTTAAGTGCAGTACACACGTCTAGATGAGAAGTGCCCATGACTTGTCCAGAAGCACATAAAACACAAAAAGGGGAGTCAGTCAGATTAAAACGATGTAAATGAGCACAAAGGCAGTCATGTCCAGTCAATAATCTAAACTCAGCAGCAGAATGAGGAAAGTCCGAGACACAGTTAGGTTTTATCGAGCAGTATAATATGCAATTAATACTGTGTCACAAATGTTATTTCCTTTTGAAGCTATCAAAGCTTAAGTGCGTTTGGGCATGATATCTATACACTGTTTTGCATATTATTTTATGAATGTGTGCCATATATTTACTAGGTTTTCTATTAATTGCCAATTAGTTGTCATGGTTTCTTTGGCATATTCACGATGCAAGATTTTATAATTTTTCAATCGGATTCATATCCCAATTTTCCTGGACAAGGAAAAACTAAAGTATTCTCTACCAAGAAAGTTGCAATATTTCTTGCTTCTTGACACAAGATGCTGAATAATTCATAAAAACAAAATATTCATCGTTCGGGAACCATTCATCAAGACAGCTCGCAATACTTATATGTATTAGTCTTGATTCATGATTCCTTGCACAGTGTGGAGGTGTCCAACTGGCTTGGAACTCTGATTAAAAACACTATAACTTTATTTCTTTCGACCGTACAATCTGTCGTTGGCTGGAGCATATAACAGTGTTGGGCTCTAACTTCCTGTCGTTGCGTTTTGTGTAACTGTAATAGTCTTCCATTGACCAATGGTAAAATGAAGAGTAAAAGACAAACTTTTATTTTAAAAGAAAAATATAATTTTAAAAGGTTTAAGATAAAAGTTAATATTCAGAAAGCTTTTTAAGAGCTACCGAAAGTAGAATTTTGAAATCAGTGAAATGGGTCTGGTGAAAAAGTAGCCAAGTAGTCCAATGTCTTTAAGGGGAAAGATGCTTACAGAAAGTTTAAGCGAAATGAAAATAAGAGGAAGTTCTGTGATTAGCTGACAGAATTTATCAGTTAACACTACCCGGATGTCTGGTGATGAGAGAACCAATTAAAGCATTAGTAGCGAGATGAACCCAAGTGAGCAGATATTTAAAGATTCTTCGCTTTCTTTTCTTTTTCAATTCATAATAATTATGACTTTTTCTGAAACTTTTTTTGTATCACTAAATTTCATGGGGGGGGTTTTATGTAATCTCCAACTTACAGAATATTAAAAATTTGTTGTAAACACAGAAACATGTATTTTAGAAAATTATATAGCATACGATAATTATATGGAATATGCAAAAAGATCTATACAACATTACATTATTTTGTACATATTCTTTTACCCTTTGATGAAGAGTCTAAATTCTGTGTTTTCATTTTCTTTTGAATCATCTTTTTGTGAAGAACGACATGAAACACTTTCTCACCTGGAAATTGAAATTTATACGAGAGATTTGGAAGAACTGATTGGTGGGGGCCATTTGCTTCATTTTTCTCCAAACTGCAAGCGTTTTATTCTATTCCATTATCCTTGAAACCTAGATATAAACAGCACAAATTTAACCATAAGAATATGACTATTTGCGATGCAACAAAAACAACCAAATCTATCAAGTTAATGCACGAATACACAGAAGAAAAAGGAAAGTTTCTCACACTTCAGATGAAGGTGAGAGGAACAGAAAATCTACTCCACTATATTTAGCCGAAAAGGAAACAGAAAAAAAATCATGATAAAATCCCATCCATTCATCGTCCGTCGTAAGACGAAAACAGAGCACAAAATGTCACGCTCACGTGTGAATAATAGATACATTGTCGTTGTCGTTCTTTGTTTAGTAACATATATTGTTTCGATGGATTTATATGAGAGCTTCTGTGGATGCACCTCTCAAAGACTCAATAACTATTGTTATAACCCATTTATAGGAATAAGATATGTTGTTTTGATGGGGATTTTATACATACTTCTTTTAATGCACCAGAGGAAATACCTCTCCATCACATAAATATACAGTGAAAATCGCCTTTCACGAAACCTTAGGGTCTGCGATATTTTTTTTTTTTAAAAGGACCCGACTACGTTGGAAAAAAACTAAAAAGCGCATTAAATTGGGATATTTGGGTTTTTAGTATCATAAAATTGGAAAAACCGTATAAAAATTTTTTTTAAGGGAAATTTTTTGAAAAAAATTTTTTTAAATAAAAATATTTTGGAAAAAAATTAACTTAAAAATAATTTTTTTTTTCAAATGTTCCCCTTTTTAAAAAAATGTTCTATTATAAAAATTTTTCCCCCTTATGCCCTCAGATTTTCCCCACAGAGGCTAAACCAAAATTTTTTTGGAAAATTCAATTATTTTCAGAGTTACAACCTTTTTAAAATAATTGGCTTTTTTCTTAAAATTTCTCCCCCTCTGTTGCCCAAAAAACATGGAAAAACCCTTTTTTTATATATTCCAAAATTTAGTTGACCCTGTACAAAAGGTTAAAATATAAAACGGGGAAAAAAATAGTTTATAATGAAGTTTTAAAAAAAAGGAAATTTTGGAAAATTAGGTACTATGTTCTTTTTTGTAAAAAATTTTTATTTAAAAAATTTTTTTTTAATACTATTCTTAAAAATTTTTTTATAAAAATTTTTCTAATCAAAGTGCCCAAAAAATTAATAAAATTTACTTTTAGTTTTTGGGCAAAATCAGGCCCGAACGTTGTCGGAAAAATTTTTTAAGCCCAAGATAACATTGGAACTTTTAAAAATAGGGGAAAAAATTGTTTAAAAATAATAACCCCTTTTTTTGCTTTTAAAATTATTAATTTTTAAATTTTTTTTTTTTATCATTTAAAAATTAAATTAAAGATTTAAATAAACAATCCTTAAAATTTCGCATCAGTAAATGGTTTCATATGATAAAATAATATAACATTCAAAAGGTTTCTTTGTTACCGCTGTTTAAATTACCACCCCCCTTTTGTTGTTTTTTTGCTTTTCCAAGAATGCCTTTTTTATCTCCCCCGAAAAGTCTTCGAGGAAAAGTGTTTTGAACGTTCTGTTTTTGTTTTTTTGGGGGCCTTTTCGTGGAAATCAAACAATTACTAATCCATGTTTTTTTTTTCACTACAAAAAAATAACCCTTCGTTTAAAACGAAATATTTTCTTCGAATGTTTTTTTCAAATTTAAAAAAGATGGTTAAAAAATTAGTTCTGCATCCAAAAAAATTTTAAATCCTCTTTTTTTTTCCTAAACATAATCGTACCAAATGGAAAAAGTATACCCTTCGTACCCGTACAACACCGACAGCGAAAAGAAAAAATTCATACATTTGTTTTTTGGCCCAAATTTTCCCCCACCTCCCCAAACTTGTTCTTAAATTTTTCAAAGCAAGGGCCCATGCCCGGGGCCACAAAAAAAGGCTGGGTGGGCCGCATGGGGTCGCGGCCCCAGGTTGAATATCGCTGGTCTGGGGGGTTTTTGGGTCTATGTTGGGGAAGTTAAAAAAAAAAGGACAGTTAAAAATAAAAAACTAAAATAAAAATGTAAATGATTGGAAAAGTAATGAAATTTCGGCCATCGGATATTTTCACCCCTTTAAAAATTATCTTGAACGTAGTATGGCTATAGTAGTTGAAATTACAGGTTATTTAAATCTTAGAATAAAATTCTTTTAACTGGATGGGAGGTGAGTTAACATCCTGCTATTTTTTACAGTTTTTAAAGCGTGGTTTTATTATATTGTTCCCGTAATCCGGGGTTCTAGGATTTTATGCAAAACAGTCAAAAAAGAAAATAAACAGTTTTTTTGTTATTATAAAAATTTCCCAATCCTTTAAATACAGGATTCAGCAGCGATACACAGAGTAAAATATCCAAAGGTTTTCACACCTTCAACAGCAATCAAATACAATAACAGTGAAAAAATACACGTAAGAAAAGATTATTCACAAGCACACCCGGGAGCTAATCAAAACAATCCTCACTACCCCCTTTTTTAAATCCAGACTCATCGCCGTTCAGGCAAAGCATTTTTTTTATAGGGGGACAGAAATTTCCCCAGAAATATAACAGCTCCTTAAACCCTTTTCACTAGTGGAAAATCTACTCCCAGAAAAATTCCCGGGGGTTTCCCCGGAATTTTCGCCAACATGGTCGCCAATACCCCAAAAAGAAATTGGTCCCCCAAAATGATGCCAATTTGCCTACCGCCAAGTTTCGCCAATTTCCCTTTTGGGATGTTTATAACGTAAGGGGTCGGCTTCTTGTGAATGGTCCCTTTTAACTTTGGAAAAAACTTTAACATAGGGGTAATAAAAAACCATTAAACACCCCAAATATACAAATTATTTTTTTTTTACAAAAAAATTGAACAATATATTAACGTCTCACTGTTGAAGAAACATCATAGCCCCAATGGCGAAAAAGCCCCCGAAATTTTTTGAACCAGGGAAAAAAGGGCAAATTTGATCTGAACTGCCACCTCATTTCTTTTTTTTTACATCACACCAATGTGCCCACTGAGACCCTCGAAAAATTTAATGAGCTAAACCCCTTTTAATTACCTTTAGAGGCCAAATAATCGAAAAAAAAAATTATTTGGGGGGAAAAAATAAATAAATTATATCGTCACAAAGTGTCAAAAAAAACGAAAAATGCACACCTTGTTGAAAGTAAGAGCAACGTTTTTGGGGAAAGGGGGAATTGACGGTTCCAGGATCGAAAAAGTTAGTCAAAAAAACTTACAGTGACGAAATTATTAAAAAACGGATTCCCCCAACCCCCTTTACCACATTACGTGGATTTAAAAGGCGGCTTTGTTTGTCAAATTGTATCAACCCGTGATAACCCGGAAAATTTGGCATTCGAGCGCTAAAGATTAAAATTTTTTTGCATAATTTTCATATTTCGTTTTTTTGATTATTTAATATCAAAAAAAGAATCAAAAAGCTTAGAAAATGCCTAACCCCTTTTTTTATTTCATTGCAAAAAAAAAAACCAGCCCTTTTATCGTTTGAATTTTTTTTTAAAAATGAAAAAGTATTTCCAAATTCACGCCCCTTCGCTGCGTATTTTATGATTTTATATGACAATATATTTTTTTTTTCATTTTGTTGATACCCCAAAATCCGCATTAGTTTTTCCCAATTTCATTGAAAAAAAATTTTTAGGGTTTCTTTTTTTTTATTTAAAAAAAGGGGGATTTTTAATTTTTCCAAAAAAATTAATTTTTATTTACGCCCCCAGAGAATAGATTTCTCCAAACCCCCGTTTTAAGTGGATTTTTACTCAACAAAAGAAATATGTTTGGTAAAATTTCCCCCGGGGGTAATACTTTGTGAAAATTTGTTTTTCCCCTCCCCCCCTTTTCCTTCCTAAGGGTAGGGGAGAAGGGGAAAACGGGGCCAGGGCTTCCATAATCACAATTATTTTTTGGGTCAAAAAAAATCAAACAAAACCATCTATTCACGAAGTGAATGTCAAATAAAGTAGCCGGAAAAAAGCAAAAGATTATTAAGCAAATGTACTGAATCCCCTTATTTAACCAAACCCTTTTATCGTTGGTTACCCCCTCTCAAATCTATACTAATTCCCAAAACAGTGGCAAAACACCTTTAATCACATGCGAAAGTAAACCTTCTTCAATCTTACCTCGTAACGAATATAGCTACTTCCCACTTCCCCTTTTCTGAATTTTAAAAAATCCGACTTTATATGGGCAAACTAATCTGGGTATTAAGGATTTTTTTTTTGAGAGGGATGGCTGTGGTTAAACCCAAAAGCTATCCCAAAAAATTTAAAGGGGTTAGTGTAAAAGGGCGCATAAAAAAAACCGTCCCAACTTCAAATACTTGTAGATTTATGCATAAAACCGTTTTTTGTGGATTCTTTTTCCTTTCAAAGAAACATTCCTGCCAAATTTCATGTCTGTAAGTCTAATAGTTCCAAAAGATCTTGTGACGAAATGGGGTGAGATTTCTTTCCTTTTTGTATACATACGTGATTTCCCCGTAACAACGAAAGTCTTGAAGATATTGTCTTAACGATCCACCAATTGAGCTGTTTGTTTTCCTAAAATTAAAACCCCTAAAAGGGGGACATGTTTTTGTTGTTAAATTTTTAAAATATTTATTAAAATATTATATTTTTTTGGGAAAATTTTTAATTATTTTTAAACATTTGTGGGTATCAATTTCCCAAAATACAGTGCGTTTTTATGTACAGTTTCATTTTAGTAGCGAATTTAGGATTTTGGAAAGGAAGTAACCATAAAAATTGTGAAAAATCAACCACTTTAAAAAAGGGTGTTTCAGAACAAAACGCTGTAGTGATTTAAAAAATAAGGAACTTTTTAAATTTAAACCGTGGAAGTGAAAAAGGGCAACAATCCGATAATCCCCCTTTTTTGAATTTGGGGACAGTATACGAGGGGGTGACCAAAAAAAGAAAAGGGGACTGGTCCCAAAAAATCATTGGGACTTACAGAATCAGTTCTTTGTGACATTATCACCTTCAAAGCCCCGTCCTCTTTCAAAACATTCAGACACTTCTTCATTCAGTGCCCCCGTTTTCTGGTAACAGTTCTGGAACCGAGGGTTTTGGGGAAAGGGCCCTTTTAAGAAAAATTTTTTCCCTTTTTGGTGAAAATTTTCAACTGAAGTAAAATGGGTTCCCCATTTTTTATTCAATTTTTAAATTTAAGGAAATTTTTTTAAAAAAATCTCAAGGCCAAATCAGGGGGGAATAAGGAGGATTTCTCCATCCCCAGTAATTATTTTTATAGTCGAAAAATGCTTGACAGATAAGGCCATGTTAAAACAGGTTCATTGTCCTGTTGCAACAGCCACCCATCACTCCATTGCTGTGGATTTTTTCCCCCCATTTTTCAGGGAAACCCTTTTAGTACTTCATTGTAGTAAGGGGTTGATTAACAGTCCGGCCATTGGGAAGCCACTCAATTATTACAATTCCATTTAATGTCAACAAGACAATTAACATTATCTTGAAAAGTTGATTTTTTACATCTTGTTTTTTTTGGGGGGGCCCCCGGGGTCCCGGAGACTTTAACTTTTATCGACTGGCGCTTTCTTTTTTTAAATCATAGATAAAAAAAACCATGTCTCCCCATGGTTCATTTATTCTAACAAATTTGTTTTGTTTTTCTCTAAATTTCCCCGCGCACGTCACTGTTTTTGGTCATCCCGGGCAGAACATTTAGAACAACTCTACACAAATTTTCCCCAATTTAATACGTCAGTTAAAAAATTTATCGGGAAAAAATTTCTCTGTCCCAAATTTTAAACCCAAATCCCTCTCACTGGACAAACACTTGGGTTTTTGGTCAACCCCGGGTCAGGGGATTGAACTAATTTTCCCAAAATCAGCCCAAGACGACCGTTTTGGCGTGATTGGTTTCGCGTTCGGGGAAAAGGAAACCCAGAACGAACCTTTCCTTTTTTTCATTGGTGACCCTGGCCGGGGGGAACCGCACCCCCTTTACGCGCCGCAGTCGTGATGCCCATCTATCCACCGCAAAAAACAAACCGCCGTCAAAAATTGGGCGCAAATAAGCCTTTTTTTCCCCAGTCGTCTCACACAAATGGCCCCAATCAAACCGTCACACAACTGACGCAATTTAAAGCAGTCTCGCATGAATGACCCAACCCACCGGACGGGAATCAGTTTCCCCCCGAATATGGTATCGTTTGTTCCCTACAGCCGAAACACTGGGGGATATGTGGCGGTGTGATATCTATATGAACTATAGTACCAACATCACGCAAAAACATCGTTTTGGCGTATGGGTTAATACTGCGTTGGGGGAAAGGGACCCCAAAGAAACCCTTTCCCCCTTCAAAAAGCATGAGCTTTTGGGAATTTTGGTCTGTATCATTCACCTTGGGGGCCCAGCATGTTCCCTCATCTTCCACGCTGGCCCTTCCCCCTGAAAACCCGCGGGATGCCATTTCGAACACACATGCAGGGAAAAAAAGTTTTTTTTTTATAAGCCTCAGTTAACATGTTAAAAAAAGTTTCCGTAAATGATTTCTTAATTTTCGCAAGCAACCTTTTATGTTGAATCGCTGATTTTTTCATTAGACCTTTTCCGGGGGAATGCAGTTGTACGTGTTCATTGATGCAGTATCCCCCCCAAAAACCCTGATCGGTTAAGTCGAAACTAACCACAAAGATAGAGTAAAAATGAGTGGGGGGACGTCACCAAAAAAAAAGTTTTTCCAACTCCCCCCCTTTTTTTTCAAGCCATAAAATTTTGTCTCATTTTTTTTGTCACTTTTCGTTTTTTTTTTTTTGCATCCTAATTTGGTTTTCATATTTTTAAACCAAAATTTTTCAATACCGGTGATAATTTTTTGGTTAATAGTTTTTTGAATCCTGGTCACCACATCAAACACAATACAAAAAAAATTTACTTTTAAAAAAATTTTTAAAAAAAAATAATAAATCTCCTGAATTTAGGTAACCCTTTTTAAGGCAAAAAGGGGACAAAATGGGATCCATCATCTCCGGGAAAATACAAATTCACATTTGCTCGCAAAGGGCTTACCAACCCCCCCTTTTTTGAGGTACAATCACCGAATCCTCTCAAGTTACACTCGCTCAGGAGCGTTCGAGTCAGGCTCATTGCCATCTAGCGTTCTAGAATTTGTCTAGAGTTCGTTACAATGCTATCGGACAAATCAAGATGACAGCCCACTTGTTACGGTCTCTTCACAGTCGAACTATCAAACTTCGAAGATCTCAAGCTGGAGATATTGTGACTCGAACCCAAACTTACAATTGGAATACATGCTATGTGACAGAGATATTAGGAGTAAACACAAAATATAGAAGGCCAAGCTCTAATGAATTTATTGATTAATTTTAATGAGAATGACCAACTATAATCGAAATGGGACTTATCTGATAGATTGCAGACACACACTCCGAAAACTTGTTTTCCAAAGGGACAGACGTGTCCAAGAGTCAATTACAAATAAGGTTTCTCTAAGATCTTATCGCCGTAAGTTCTATTGTTATTGCCAATCAGTGATGGGAACTAGGTAACGATGTACTATATTATAATTCTAATTATTTAAAAGGTAACTCTTCTCACTGATAAACATTGACATTTTCCACCAACTGACAGCTATCCCCTTCCACACATTTCTCTCACTCACACACACTTTCATATTTTAGAATCTAATCACCATTCTACGTTTCCACTGTAAGGAGGTGGTAGTAAAACTTTTTTAAGAAAAATGTCAAATTATTACCCCATATTAGTCTGAGAATCATCACGAAATAACCTACTACGTACTCACTTAAAGTCTTGAATGGGTAGCCAGGGTGTCATGAGTTCGAACCGAAGACCCCCTCAGGGGGCTCACCTTCTTTAGGTGGGTACGGTGTCACAACTCGAGGTACCCTAGTGTTTCTTTTCCTTTTCCCAAGGGGTTAACTATCTTTGGTAAATACGGGTGTCATGACTCCGGGGTACTCCAGTAATCCTTCTCTATTTTCGACCCTCCATCTTGTCATCCAATTTCTTCTTTTCCCGTCCAGACCACAGACCTATGAATGTTTGGTGCAGTATAGCCAAAACTGGCTCTTGCGCCATAAAACATCAAACTCAACTCAACTCACTCGAACCGAAGGCCCTAGTCTATGGCATTAAGTTAATCGGATCGACCCCCATGGACTTCCAGGACATTTTGATGTGATAGCCTTTCTAAGACCTAAGACACAATACTTAATGAAGCATATTTATGGAACACCGACGCCAGATATGCTGGAGAATAGGCTTTCAAACCCATCGACTGTCTTTCCTAAAGCAAAGGATTCGATAAATGTGTAGACGGCACACAGGTACCTTCCTTGGAAACGCACGATGGCGCTTGTTCACTGCCGCTGCAGTGGAAAAAAAAGCGATCATTGCAATGCTAACCACATAAATAAATTTTGCCCCAAACGCCCACTGAAGTGGAGAACAAATGTCGATAAACAGCTTTTCCCGTGATAGTACGGGATTGTTTAATGAGACATTTCACCACATTCACACGCTCCACGGTCTAGCAGTCGCTCAAGATAGTTCAATCATTCAACTTGACAATATTGAGTTTTTGTACTGTAAATAATGATCTGTCATATTTTAAAAGGGGCCACAATGTCAAAAACAAGTTATAAGAAAAGAATGCACCCCCTTTTAAGAAAGAATGGCTACAGCTGCGCCACTAGGTGTGAACCACAACATTTTAAAAATGTTGGAAGTAGTCCGTAACCTGGAAAAATCCGCCCATCCCTGGTGAAGCACGTTAAATCTGTCGTGGCACAAACGTCCTGGGCGTGTTATGATAGTTTGGAGAAGGGGAATGCCAGCTTAAGTGTCGTTTTCATTACTTAACCGTGGTTCAAAATGACCAGGTCCGTCGCAAATAGCTCTCGTGTTGCTTTATAGCGCAACATTAATAAACACTCGCCCACATTGCTGAGCACACAGGAAAAGGCCCAGCTATTTTGAGAATATAGAACAGAGGTCGGCAACCTATGACACGCGTGCCACGTGTGGCACGTGGTACAATTTTAAGTGGCACTTAGCGATATTCTGCAAATCTGTCAACTTTTGAGTGGTTGGTATTTGATAAATTTGTTATATGAATTTTCTTGATAATTATCTTCAGAATTATATAGTAGCCGCGGTAGCCAAGTGGTATAAGTATCGGATTCTGGCTAGCCTTGTCACGAGTTCGAGCCCAGTACCACTAAAGACCCACCGTGTAGGGCAGCGATGCACGTTAAATCTGTCGAGAGCTGAAACGTCCTCCCTTTGGTGTGGTATGGTAGTTGGGTAGAGGGGGTGCCAGCTCAGGTGTCGTCCACGTCACTTGACCATGGTTCAAAATGACGTGGTCCGTCACCAAAAGCCCTGGTGTAGGTAAGCAGTGCGACGTTAATATTCAATCAATCAATCTACCTATAAGTACAAAAATCTTTCCTCGCATTACTACTTATGAAAGTAGAGCAGTGAAGCAAATGTTCACATTAAAATTTTAGTTTAACTGAAATGAAGGAAAATACATATATTTTACGTTGTCTTATTACTTATTTTAATAGATAGATTTAAAAATACATAATATAGTACAACTTTATAATTTTTTTTAAACTTTTCTTGAAGAAATAGTTTTATTTTAGGCTTTTTATTTTTATGTTCAGAAATATCTTCAAATGATGCAAAATTAATGCATAATAAAAGTATAGATCTAAACTATTGACTTTTATTCTCCAACTTTGCATGGACTATTGCGGGAATCGAATGGTTTCAAAAATGTCCTACTGTGTGGCACGCTGAATCCTATTGGTAGATTAATAAGCACGCCACAGTTAAAAAGTTGCCGACCCCTGGTATAGAACATAAAAAATTTTGTACAATTCTGATATAAAAAATTTAAAATTTTTTCCTTTTTCTAAAT
>BMAV01005219.1:0-52373 GCA_019973955.1 Trichonephila inaurata madagascariensis
ATGACTTTCTTACAAAAAGTCCCTTGTTTAAATAACTAATTTGGCTTACAAAATAGTAAAATTTGAAAAAAATGCCCGTAATTTAGTAAATAATATACGCATTCAATATTACAGGCTTCTTTCTTTTTTACCAACCATTAAAAAACAATTTATTATAAAAATGTTTTCATGAAATTCTTTTTTTCAGCATTTGCTTTCAACACAAAATTAGAACTGATACTAAACAGCATTGATTCTAAAAATTCTAATGCACCTAAAATAAATTTGATCAATAAATTGAAACCCCAAAAAAATCTACAGCAATTTTAAATTAAAAGAAATCTCGGAGAAATTTACTTAGACATTGCATTTGTATGCTTGACTCTAAACCATCGTTAATTTGTTGCTTGGTAAGAAATACTTACCTGTCCTCTTAGAATTAATGTTTATTCAATAAAAGATAAAGCTAATTATCGTAAATATAAATACAGAAGCTTTTTTTATGACATAAACCCATGCAATACATTTTTCTCACAGAAATTCATTACAAGAACATTTCATTTATAGGAGACATTAAGCTCTGATCTTTCTTCTGATCTGTATGAATAACCAAGTATGTATGTATAAACTCGGCATGCATAATTAAATTTTACTTTTCCACTCTCATACAATCTTCATATAATATAAGCTGCAATTTACATATATAGCGAAAGAAATTATTTAAATAAACACTCGAGTAATATATCTTTTTATCTCAAAATTACTCAAATCAAATTTAATAAACCAAACGAAATGCATTATTTAAAAATACGGTGAGTTACAAAACTTTTCTAATGCAAATGCAACTCGTTTTCAACAAATGATTTTAATTACCATAACGTTAACATAAACGTATAAATATCTTCGAGCACTTTGACGAAGACAAGAGAAAAAAGACGAATAATATGCTGCACCAGTCGACGTCAACAAGCCATAACTCTTCACACAACATCGAATTAACATGCGTGTTCTTTTGATATTTGTGTTAGTAATTACGAGAGAATTATTACAGAGCTCCAGTGTTTATTATTTAATCGACTCCGAATCAAATGACTTTTAATGACTTAAGTTCTGCATCTCTGCATTCATAATTAATACAGTCCAATCAACGCTTTTATAACAGAGCAATTCGAAGCTATTTATTTCTTCCTTCATTTATTATTCTCTTTTTCCTCAGTTGACGGTCTCAATGTATGGCGATCATTAAGGTAAGTGCTTTGAAGTTTGTTAGTCGTAAAGAACTTAGTTTGTATTATTTGGCTTATACAAGAACTAATTTGTTTTTTTTTTTAAAAAGTGGGAAAATGAGTTAACTCTTTTGAAAGATGAAAAATAGTGAAGATAAAAATCCCAGTTTAAAAGGCTTTTCGTTTATATTGAGGACGCAATTAAAAAAGACTATTTAGAGTCTAAAAGAAAAATATCAGAAGCAAAAAAGAATTTAAGTTGTAAAGTTGTTCTTTTGAATTGGTGATACAATTAGAAAATCATATTTTTGATTTGGAAGGAGCAAAATAAAATATGTGTTGATTTGTTTTGAGGTAATTTATTTTATTGAGAGAATTAATGAAAACGGCAATTTTAAATGAATTTATTTAAATAATAAGTTCTATTCTATGTCTTTTTTACAATGAGGTACTAAAAGCTTCAAACGACGTGAGCGGAAGTAAATTTTTGTGATGCATTTACAATAAAGAAAAACTTCTATAACACACACACACACATATATATATATATATATATATATATGCATACATACATATATGTGTGTATGAGGTATCGATTTTTTAGATTTAAAACAAGACTTAAAAGCTGCATCGTAATTAAAAAGAAAAAAATAATAATTTAAATTATAATTAAATAATAAGGTAACTTATTCATGTTAAAGGAAAAAAAATCGTACATTTGTAATATTACAGGAGATGCCATACTCGTATATTTCCAAATTGTAGGAAGTAAGAAAAATGCATAAATTTAAAAACAATATTATTTATAAAGTTTCAAAAGGTGGAGATTTTTATTATTTATATTAATGTAATATCTATATTATCACAATTCTATGTTTGTGTCTTTTAAATAATGAACAAAAAGAAGAAATATTTAAGAGAAAAAGAACTAAACATAAATAATATTGCTGTAGAAGCACTATTCTGACATTGTATTATGGATACGAAAAGTCACATTTACACATTGTAATTTTTTTCATTTATTCTTAACTATTGTAAAAAATCGAGAGTTTGTGAAAAGAAACTAAAGGTAATATAAATAAAATAAAATGTTTAAAATAATGTTTTTCGAGTGCATTTTTGGTATAAAAGATTCATATTTATTGATAAATAATCTTTTAGCACTGAAAAAGAAATAGAAAATATTGTCGTATGTTATATTTCATTCACCAGAAAAACAAAAGAAAACAAATCACTGCAAGTGTATTGTTTAGTTTATTGTTTTTATTGTTTAGTATATTCTGTACATAAAAATGCTCGTGTAAAATTCATTACATATTTAACCGGAGAGTACTTCTTAAGAGACTTTTTAACAACAAATTTTTTTTTTTTTGCCAATCTCTCTTATCTACATTTATCTTCATTATAGAGTGAGCACAGAATTATTACTAGGAATACATTGCTATGTCTTGTTTTACCAAGCAGAGGAAGTAATCATCTTATTAATAAATCTCATCCACTTTAATCTTGAATTATTTTCATTTCATAATTTTTTCATTTCTTTAAATTGAAAATATAATTAGCAAAGACTTACCAAACTAATTAAAGTATCCGTAATTTTGAAACAGTAAAGTAATTTTCTTCTCCATGATTATACTTTCAGTGCATTGTTTTTACACAATACATAATTCTGCTTATTTTCAATCAATTTTTTCAAATATTTTTTCCCATCTAATTTTTTAAAGTATTTCCTTTTCAAATTTATTTTGCGAGTCTTGTTTTTATTCTTTTTTCTATTTATCTTATGTTAGAAAATGTTATTTATTTTTATGCATCTTTACATTCATAATTAAAAAAAAAAATGTGCTATATGGAAATCAAAAAGGAACAAAAAGCTGTAAAAGATTTTTTTTTGATAAATATAAACTATTTGAGCTTGTAAATAACGATAACTGATTTTGTAAGCGTAGAGTTGCATAGCATTTATTATGACGATGGGAACTTTTGTAATTTACTCACGGAATAATAAGTGACAATTATTCATAAATGCATTTAAATACGGACAATATCTTCAATCAATTTTTAATAAATATAAATAAACATTACTTTAAGAAGAATTGAAAATTGCGAGGTCCGTCGCCAAAAGCCCTCATGTAGCTGAATAGTGCGACGTTAATATTCACTCCAAACTGCCACTCCACATAAATGGCAGGGCTTTGAGCCTCGACATATTTAACGTGCATTCTCATCTCAACACTCTGACTTCTCTGTAACACTAGAGCTCAAACTTATAAAACCTGAGCCATGAACTCTTACCATGACCACCAGACTACCACGACCATGTACATCGCAGGATAATTTCACCAATTTAACATTTGATACATAGAATAAGATTTCGAAAAGTAGACCTAAGTCTTAAAGTCAAGATATAGACCAGGGATGGCGAACCTTTATGGATCAATGTGCCCCTTTTTCTAAAGAAGTGTTTAATGAGGTATAGACGAGCCGTCAAAAAATTTTTACTTGTGACTATTGGTAAAATAATAAAACATAAATGCTAACACCAAAAAACTTTGTATTTATTACGAGAAAGTACCTTTTGTACTGTATAGTAGAAAATGTTTTAGTTATACGTGTAATTCAAATTAAAGTAAACATTAGTGTGACTTCTGTTGTACAGATTGTGGATGATAAATGACTTATATTTAGGATAGTAAAATGTTACTTTTAGTAGAATGCATGCTGAATATATTGGAGTTTCCTGCCAAACGGTTTCTATGCAATAATTATTTTTGCTGTGGTTCAGTTTTTTGACAAGTGGATTTGTGTTTTGTTTCAAAATGCCATTTTACAGACGATGTTCTGCATACCACTGTTCCAGAACATTAAACACACACCGCTTTGTCGCTATACTAATGACTATATTTCTAGATTGCCAACTTGATTCTCTTAATTACTATCTTGCACTTTTGTTCTTTTGCTGAACTACCATGTTAAATAACAGTTAAAAATCGTAAATATAACACAAATAAACTTTAAAATACAGTTGTGTGAATGAAATTGACCATGCGTAGAAAAACATTGCGTTAGAAGCAGTTGTAGTCCACGACGTAACTAAGGCAAGACAATAACAAACCACCCCGCGACAGATCAATCGCGTTTGTTAGTAATACTTCACAGTGAACTTTGTTATTTTGAAATAAAATTCAAAAACCCTTTTGATCGCTGGCGTGCCCAAAATATTGTGTCTTGTGCCATCAATGGCACGCGTGCCACTGGTTCACCATCCCTGATATAGACTAAAGAAAGACATTTACAGCAATGCATTATATTTACATTTGCATGCTTGATTCGCATTATAGCAATATTTTACTAACACTATTATTTAGTTTATCAATTGTTGAAAAGGAAATAAAAAATTTAAATATTTTGAATATTATAAAATGCGTACTAGCTATTTGTGTGTGTGTGGGTATGAACACTCCATTCGCTTTTTAAATTTCTCTAGCATTTTTTTCTAAATTTATTACTTGTGAGTAAATTTTACAATGGAACGTAAAGCCTTATTTAGGAGGTTGTATCTTCTATTATATGTTTGCAGCTAATAAATCAATCTCTCGAAAAATAAAAAAAATAACATTTTAAATTTAGTTTTAGTGTTTAAAAATGTAAGAATTATTTAGTCATTTTTAACGGTTTCTTGAGAATTGATTAGGTTCCATTCCCAGTACTTCGTAAATTAATCTTTTTAATCAAATTATATAATGTTAATTCATTAAACAATGTAAACTGTTTCACAAACTGGATTTAGTATTAAAATGATTTACTGCAGACATTTACATTTAATTTTAATTCATTTGAAAACTAAATAAAGAAAAACAAACATTATTTTTCTACTTCGTTATAAAGCCACGCGGAATAAAATATAGATGTTGAAATGTTTATTCTTAGTTAAATTAATGTCCGTAGATACTTTCAATTATTATTCCAAAGTTAACATTTTTTCAGAGAAAAAAAATTCTTACATAAAATATCCTTTTTAATCTGTGGCTCTAGTTAATCCTTTTTGTGATGTTATGTTTAAACTCATAAATGAACGTAAATACTTACCAGCATTGAAATACACACAGGTCCAGAAATGATCCAAGAATGATTACTTTCTTCAATCCAGCAGCTGTAATGAATAGTTTAGACAATATAAAACACCAAGTTGCTTTTGTATGTGGATTATTAATGAATAGTAAGGAGAAGTTGGAATGCACAAAGCGCCAAATAATGGAATTAAAAAGTTAAAAATGGTTTTTAGAGTAACTAAAGTGAAATATTTTAATAAAAAGGCTTAAAAAATGAATCATAATATACTTTTTGCAAAATGAAATTGTTTCCTCCCCGGACTGGTAACTAAGGTTTAACAAAGACTTTTTGAAAAAAAACACGTAATGAGCTGCCTTTAAGCTTAATAAATGTTTCATGTTATACCTCAATAAGATAATAAAAATTAATTTTAGTGAAACAGGCTAAGAGAAAAAAAAATTGAACGATTTAATTTTTTATTCGGTTTTATTTAATACGATTTTTACAATTCAGTAATTTTTTACATTAATAATAAAAATAAAAAAAATATGCTAACGTCAGAAAGTATTTCTAGAATAAAATATTGTTAAAAACCCATTATGAAGAATTTTCAAAAGTGTTTCTTGATATATATTCTTTTGGATTAGTACTTTCTAAAATAGAATGTGTTCATTATCATGTATATTTTTTTTATATCTTTTATAAGTTTTCATAAAATTTTTCTAAAATAACTTCTCTTGATTGTAAAAATCTCCCCTAAATTTATATTTTGAAAGTTTTGATGAAAAAATGGACGTAAAAAAGCTTTTCCCTTCAATCCAAAAGATTACCTCTTATTTTTATCAAATAAAGGTCCAGAAGGTTAAATAATCGTTGAAACTGAGCAACACCCATTTAAAAGGCGAAAAATATAAACAAAATACTTCGTTTTTGTTTAAAAGTTTAACGTCTGATATAAACCAAAACATGTATCTTTTATTGTAAATTGAGCCTTTTATTTTTTTTATTCCCTAGCCGATTAGGATTCTCACTGTATACATTAAGATCAATTCATCTCAAAATGTAAATTTTGATGTTCGATGTACCCTTTCTTAGAAACTACTGTTCACAGGTATGTAAATTTTTTATGATATATTTATAATTATGACCAATATATACTAAAATGAGCTTTTTGTAAAAAACTCAAAAATTTATTTTTTACGAAATTTTTATGTGAAAAATAGGTCAAATTTCGCAATGTTTGATAAAATATCTAATAAATTAATAAAAAAATTCAAAATTATCTAAAAGCTAATTTCATGTATATTGAGAAAGTTTTACTTTAATTGTATGAAAAATTTCAAGCATGTACATATAACAGAATTTGAAAAAAGGTACATTGAAAACAGCCAATTTAAGATTGTCAGTATATATATAGAGAGAGGTTTCCAATTCCCCTTAACTCACAAATAAAGAGACCAAAACAAAAAAGCAAAATAATTTTTAGTACGAAATATCACCTTTCCAACAAGCATAAACCTGAAATCGTTTGATAGATACTTTGTGAGATGTACAGCACTACAGCCAAAAAAATAATAGATTCCTTCCCCCCTCCCTTCAACCTAATATATAAATCTTAAGTTAGATATTTAAAGATAATATAAATACAATGTGACAATAAATACTTACAAAACTGTATCCTTTGGTGAACTACTTCGGACACTGGCATATACAGTAATTATAACTAGAGGTATACCTAAATAAATAAAATTATACTGTGATCATACTATATTTTAATCAAGATAAATTTAAAAAATTTGTCGTTTTAAAATTAATTCTCTTTCAAAAAATCATTTTAAGACCTACTTAATAATGATCAGTAGGTGTCATATAAAAATCCAACCAATTTTACATCCTAAAGCAAAGAAAGAAATCCGTCCACCTAAGCATTAAACAACATCAAACTTATATACAATAAGCGAAAAAAATCGGGTATCGTAGACAAAGTCTGCTGATATAGCTGACATTAACTTAACCACTGAGTTATGTCTTTTCGAAATGCTCATTTATCAACCCAGTAATATCATTCAAGTCCTCTTTTTTTCCCAAACTCATTTTTTATGCCTGTGTATAAGATTAATCCAAATGTTAAGCAGGAAGAAAGGTCATTTATATTTTATATGGTGTTTTTCTTACGGATTTTCTTATATTAATTCGGCAAAAGGGCTAAAAAAGCATCGCGTTATTTTGCTGATATATTTAATTAAATAATTTCAAATTCAAGTATTTTTTGATGTATGCAAATCGTTTATGAGACTTTTTTTTACATTTAGGGAGTAGTATCTAACAAAAGAAGAAACGCAAAATTCTTGGTAGATAGCCTGTCTAAACGCTTTTCATTCAAATTCAGAATTCGTAGATAGGGGTTGCAGGAAAAAAATAATGGACCAATCCCCTATCGGAAACATCATTTAAATTCAAAGAGCGATATTCCAAGGAACTAGGTGGCAGAAAAGGAAGGTTTATCTCATGCATTAAGAAAAACACCATGATTTTAAAATAAATCTGATTTTTATTGTTAGAGTATGACATTATAAAATGTTCTAAAACAGGGTTACAACCGCATTTACTTTCAAACTGACTCGGATAATGCAGTGGAATCCTGAAAACTCGGCACTCGATAAATCGGCAGTCCTGATAATTCAGCCACTCTCTCCCCTGTAGGTAAAAAAAACCCTACGTGCAGACCCGTTATAAGCAAGACATTATGTCTGATGCAGAAAATAATGCTACAGTCCTTGTTAATGAAAACACGCTGGAAAATAATGAAGACGTTACCGTTGAAGACATCGTACAACTCCTAAAATATTCTTGAGAAACTAAAGGCTGTTGAAACCTCCTTTCACCATTTTAAACACGGTACGTCGGCAATGGAACTACTGTTCCTTCGTAGTCTTGTGCTGAGAGCAGCGAAAAGCTAAGTGCAGTATGGAAGACAATAGGATATTACGCTTTTCTTTTAAAAAAGTAACCAATTTTTACAAAGCTGGCTACTTTATTTTCATTTGAGACAGTTTTATGCTTTTATAAAGTATTTTTTGAGGTGTGTTTGATTAGGTAATTTACCGGACATTTTTTTTCTTATTAACTTTCCTTTTAATGTAGTAAATGCTCTATGCTTTCATAAAGTACGTACTTTTCCTTTACTTAAGTGTATTTGGGCAGTTCATTTTTTACAGTATTGTGAAGCAACTAATACGAACAAAAGTGGTACAACAGTTTTTGAGTAAACAATCGTACTTATTATTTTTTAATCCCATTCTGGATAACCAGGAATTTTCACTAACTCGGCCACCCTCCAGCTCACATTAGGCCAAGTTTTCGTGATTCTACTGTACTCGCCAATGGATGAGAATATTATAGCTTGTACTCGTATCGTATAATTTATCACTATGCGTGCGTAATATATTTTTCCTTTTGTTCGTATTTGGCATTTTAGATAAATGATTTTTTCATTAAATACTACAATAGCGACAACTTACAAATTTGTATTTTATTTCCTTGTATCTGCTTTGAATATGAATTTCACACCTATCTAGTGATTATTATTTTGGGTAATAATTTCATAAATATAGATGTAATACAAAAGAGTATAAATACTCATCTTACGAATTGAAATGTTCTTTAAAGAAGTTTTTCAATAATGTATATTTATGTTTATGTTATAACTTAGGAATAATTATTGTCTTACCATTAATAATGCACTTTTCGTATTAAAAAATATAAATTCATTTCGATGACAAATTTTTAAAACTAAATAATTTTTTAAGTAAAGTTTATATTGAAATTTATTTTAAGAGCCTTTCATTTGAAAATATTTTTATAATAGGAAAAATATTTCTGTCTCATTTTTTGAGTTAAATACTTCTCAGAAATTATTTTTATTAATATTATACCTGTAAACAACTTTTGAACAAAATGTTAAATAAATGTTCACTATTAATTTTTAAAATAAATTTTGCATTTAATAAAATTTCAGGATTATTTATTTTGTAAAATTTACATGTTAATTTGTTTTAATGTATAAAAACAATTTGGTCATGCCATTTTTTAAACAGATGCTGGACCACATGAAAAATATAAAATTTTAATAGTTAAATATAAAATATAAAATTTACAGTTACTTAATTACAATTGATGTTTAGAATATTCAAAGCAACAAATAGGGCGTTCATTTATTTATTGGCTACAAAATCTATTGTCGCTTCAGTTCAAAGTTAACAGAAAACTATGGAAAACTAAAAGTTCAAACACTGCATTTAGAAAAATCATTGACCTTTAAATATAATGATACAAGTTACATTAGATTAGAAATAAATAAAATTTTGGCTAATAACATGATTAAAATTTACTAAAGTACTTCTTTCCTGAAATGCGATATTCCGGTCATTTTATCCGAGTTACTAGAATGCGTTTACGGTATTCATAAATTCCACAAGATATCATTTGATATAAAAGGAGTCGGCAACTTTTAGCTGTGGAGTGCCAACTTAATTCAGCGTGCCACACATTTGGACATTTTTGAAACAATAAGATTTCCGTGATAATGCATGCAGAATAAGAGAATAAAGGCGAATAATTTAGATTTACAGTTTTAATATATATTAACTTTGCATCATTTAAAGCTATTTATTAAAACTAAAATAAAAACAGCATGAAATATAATTTCTGCAACAAAAAAAACTTAAAAAGCACATACATTATGTATTTTTAAACATATTTACTAAAGTAAGAAATAGACAATGTAAAACATAAGTATTTCCTTTCATTATAGTTAAATAAAAATTTTAATGTGAGCCACCGTTATACGTTCACATTGCAAAATCCGGGGTATAATGTGTGACTTTCAATTTGACACGATTCTGAGCATTCAGTTGTTAAACAATTCCTTTGCGGACTCGAAATATTCTTCATACAAGGAAAGCATTTTTACTTTGATATGCAGAACCAAAGCTGAAAGCAGAGTATATGCAATTTTCTCTCTTGAAACCATTAGATCCCTCCATCAATGGCATTTAATAATTTACAAAATAGCTATAAATTTATCTTGCAAGTTATCTTTCAGATTTTTTCGTAATTCCGCAAATGCCTATACTTATGAAGGTGTTTATCAAATAAAAAAAAAGGTTCATTACAAATTTATCAACTTCCATCCACTCAAAATCGACAATTTTTAGAGTAGTGCAGAGGGCCACTAAGAATTGTACCACGTGCCACATATAGCAAGTGCCCCATGTTGTCGACTCCTGTGCTATAATAATAAGCTATCATTTAGTGACAGGATACATTTCCATTAGAAACATCTTCACTTCACTAGAAACCGTACAGCGTCCTCCATAAATACAACTTTAATAATACTGCAATAACTCATCCCCAAATGAATGATAAAGCATGACGGTATGTCAAAGATTCTACGCGACTCGATAACCATGATGGGCAGAAAGAAATTCAACGGAGAAAAATTATTTCATTTGGCCGAAGTAAAAGGTCTTTCAGTAGATTTATGAATCTTATTTATCCATTGTTTTTTCAGCTCCTTAGGGATATATTTTCAATTTTGAAAAGCTCTTTAATTTACATTTATTCTTTGACTTTTCCTTAATTATTCTTTATATTGGGATTCTTTTTATTTAAATCCCAATATAAAGATAAATAAAAAACATTGTGGTAGTTAGAATGCTTAGGTAGTAATTATCTATTATTTTTAAATCACCAAAAATGACATGAAAATATTTAAATTAACATACTCCATGCTTATCTAAAATAGTATTTATATGTCAGAAAACTTAATAAATTAATATGCTGAATTATCATATTTGGTTAGTTTTATTCAAAATCAAAAGATTCTTTCACTAGGGAAAATTGCCGTGAAAAAGCTATATTATAATAAATTCCAAATTTAATGTGTCAAAACTTTTTTGAAATGTTAAAAATTATTTAAAAAAATAATAAAAATACATTATTAAGTTCTCAAAAAAATTAAAATGCCACAAATAAAAACAAACAAACATGGGATGCACACTATGTGATGGAATATGACGAAATACTTTCGATGAACTATACATCACCTAAATTTAAGTACTATACTTCGAGTTACACTTTAAATCAGTGATGTGCCTTATATACACTCCTGGCCACCGTAAATGCAACAACCTGAAGGAAGAATGCAAATAACATGAAATTTACAGCATGCATTAGCTGAGGTGAGATATGCAAATGATTACAATTTCAGCGCAGACACACATCACGCGCACCTGTTGCGCCACCTCAGAGCGCTATTTAAGGCTTGGAGATTTCGACGATTTCAAGTTCGGCTATTGTGTTTTTCTTGTGGTTTTTTTCAAAAAACGATCAGATATGTCTCGTAGAAAACAGTGATCAGCTTTTGATCAAATTCGACAGAGGAAGGATAGTGGTCTACCGAGACTGTGGATTATCTTTCAGGGAAATCGGTAATCGTGTTGGACGAAACCAAACCACTGTAATGCGGATATATAACCGTTGAATGCAGGAAGGGACGATGGACCGACGTGGTCGATAGCATCCACCTGAGTGCACCACTTCACTTGAGGACAGGCAAATTGTGCGCATGGCAGTCACGGATCGCTCAGTCACATCACGAACCATAGCGCAGCACATTGAGTCTGTAACGCATCATTCTGTGTCTGCGCATACCATTCGACGTCATTTACAGAAGAGTGGTCTGTTCGCAAGACGTCCATTGCTTGGTCTACCTTTGACGCAGAACCACAGATGTCTTCGCCGCCAATGGAGGGATGAAAGAAAAATGTACGCTTCAGAATGGAATGAAGTTGTCTTTACTGACTAGTCATGGATCTGTCTGCAACACTATGATGGTCGGATTCCAGTCTGGAGACACCATGGAGAGAGGATGCTGAACAGCTGCGTTATGCACCGCCACACTGGTCCTGCACCAGGCATTATGGTATGGGGCGGTATTGGATATCACTCTCGCACTCCTCTAGTACGCATTGCCGGTACTTTAAACAGCCAACGCTACATCTCCGAGGTGTTGGAGCCATTTGTCCTTCCTTACCTTCAGGCTTGGCCACAGCCATATTTCAACAGGATAATGCGCGAACACACGTGACATGCTTTTCTCAAAGGTTCTTCGTCAATCTCCAGATTGAATTGCTTCCCTGGCCAGCTTGCTCTGCGGATCTTTTGCCGATAGAAAACATGTGGTCCATGGTTGCTCAACGATTGACCCATATTACGCCCCCAGCTGCCACACCAGATCAACTTTGGCAACGTGTGGAAGCTGCTTGGTCTGCTGTACCCCAAAAACACATCCAAAGTCTCTTTGAATCAATGCCGAGGCGTGTGGCAAGCGGCGATCTCCAACAATGGCGACTACTCGGGCTACTGATTCTGGCAGGAACTACACTTCACAGAAGTATATAAATTTAATCTTTTGATTCTTGGTCAACATGTTATCTACAAAATAAATTTTGTTGTGCTATTTCTTGTCTTTCTTGGTGTTGCATTTACGGTGGCCAGCAGTGTATAAGTTAATAAAGTACTTGTTGAGAACTTTTTCTTAAAATTGATGGCATAAAACTTTTATATACTAAAGTTTATTTATTAATATTACTATAGAATGATGAATCATAGTCCACTTCCTAAAATTTAAGGTATAGAAACAAACAACAGTTTGATGTTTCGAGAATCGAGATGTTAACCAAGATAAATAAATTTATTTCAAATATATTCGTATTAATTATAGCTGAAATTTTATTTTATAAAAAAAAATATATACGACATTCAGATCTATTTTTTAGTAACTTTAAGAGTAGACTTTCGTCTTTTGTAAATAGTCCGTATCAAAAATAATACGTGTCACACACAGTAGCGCACACAATATTTTTTCAAGAGGGGTGTCCAGGTCGAACGTCCACCATTTTAGTATCATTCTCCAATACGCCGTCCAACATATTGTTTTGATTTTGTCGATTTTCGGGAACAAAAACAATACAAAATTTATAATTATTGAATAAATAATTAGCATTGATTAATAAAATAATTATTAATAACAAATACATAATTAAATTTTACGTAATATATACATAGCATTATAAACAATCGAAAAAAAATCTAGGACTATGAGAGATGTCCGGATCCTAGGACACCCCCCTTGTGTGCGCCGCTGGTGTCAAGTTAACATTCGTTTCTGGAGACTGCAGCATATTCTATGATTTTAAAAACCACAAAATAATTTTTTAAGAAAAAAATTTTAAAAATTTATTTAGTATAAACTAAAGTAAGAAATATCTCCGAATTTTTCATTTGTAAAGAACCATTTTAGAAATTAACATTTTTTGGAGGGAAGTACAATAACTTTCTGTTCTGACGAAACAGAATGTTATATCAGGCAATGCAATTCAAAACAAACAAAAATAATAACTAGAACTTATATCAAGCAATTGGTGTTTAATTACATGTCTATATAAATATAAATATAAATATTCTTTCATTTACCTCCCCAAAATACGTAAAACAGTTTTGTGTCAGATGATGAACGGGATTAATCATTTTTAAAATGGAACAATACATTTATATCAAATTTATATTTATTCTTTGGTCAGATAAAAAAGAAATAATTATAATACTAAGTAAATCAAAAACAAATTTATATGTAGTAAATGATCTTACCCCATCCGATCAAATAAAACCATTTTAAGAGTTTGTCTTCGGCAACGAAAGCAACAATCAAAAGTGTGTGCAAATAGAGACCTTCACAGAACATCCACAGATAATTCGATACCAAGAAATAATGAACCAATACATGCAATATCTGACAGGGAAGCTGTAAAATAAAAATAATAAAGCATGATTTATTTACAAATATTTTGTATCTAATATTATAAAAAATAATTCATTACAGAACAGAAAATGCTGTATTATTTACATTCATTTAAAAAAAATATAAAAAAAATAATACGAAACTTAAAATTCAAAATTAGGCAGAACTTCTAAATCATATTCTTTGATATAATACTTCACTTATACTACATTTGAAAATAAATATACATTTCTGAAACAACATATTAATTATGAAAATATTCCTGATATTTATTACATAGCACATATCTTGATATTTATTACATTATTCATTAATAGCTGCTTTTTATACAACGTTACTTTTGAAAATATTAAATATTAAAACCATAATCTACGCCTTTAGACCTTATGGTTTACTTCAAGTAAACAGCAGTATAAATTAAATTTATCGTTCTTGAATTGCATAATTAGCTGCTAAAACAACTTAAACGTATATAAATCTATTTTCCGTTTTTTTTTTTAATCAAATTTTCCCCCCGCATGTTTCTAATTATTTCCAAAAAGGTTAGTGATCGGAGTCTATTTAAGTATCCATAGTTCGGAACCGTGATTTAAACAGCGCATAAATGGATAATTTTCATGATATTTAAGGGCACTTAGATTGAATACATGTATAAAATTGTTTAAAAGGGCACATTTTGGGCAAAAAATTATTTAAATACAATATTTTTTGGGAAAAATTAACTTAAAATAAACTTTGTTCAAAATGTTGTTTTTTGTGAAAAAAGCTTCTATTATAATAAAATTTTGCCGTTTATAGCCCCAGACCTCTGTACAGAGGCTCATCTAATAGTTTTGAAAAAATTTACATTACTTTCAGAGTTACAAACCCATTGAAATAGTTATCGGCGTTTTTTTCTTAAAAATTTTTCCTCTGTTGTCGTAAAAATGGATAAACCCACTTCTAAGTTATATATTTCAAAAATTCTAGTTGAGCCTCTGTACAGAGGACTGAGCTATATACAGGCAAAATATTATTATAATAGAAGCATTTTTATAAAAGGAGAATATTTTAAAAATGGGTCATTCTATGTTCATTTTTTGTCAAAATATTGTACTTAAATAATTTTTTATTGTAATATTAGTCTTAAAATAGTTTTATATACATTTTCTAATCCAAGTGACACTAAATACCGTAAATGTTATCCATTTATATACGTTTTCAAAATCACGGTTCCGAACGTAGTCGGATACCTTAAATAAGTTTTGTATATTAAATTTCAAACTAATGATCATACTAAATATTCTTATTTGAAATATTGGAGATAATTTTTTTTAATAATCTCTCAAACATTTTCATACCAAAATACAGAATCAGATTTATTTAAACTTAAGCCATTCCTGAAGTATGTTTATGTGCGAAGGGTGTTTATAATTGATTATACAAAGTTAAATGGTCAAAATAATCATGAGGAGGAGTTCTAGAAAAGTTATTTTTTAAAAATAAAGGGTAATAAATTGAGTTTTTATAAGCCGAGTTTAGAATACTTAGTTTAAAACGGCGTTGAAAGAGCGAGGTCGTTGAGAATGTGAAGAAGTAGAAATAAATACACAGACAAGAACTGTACGGAGTCGTTAGAGGATAAAAAGAGCATTTTTTAAGAATAAAAAGATACTATAAAACGTAAAAATATTTTCTTTTACTTCATATAAGTGAGAGCACTTAAAATATTTATTTTGGTTAAATCGCTAAGTTCTTCTATAAACATTTGCTTTCTTCCTACTTTCATCTTAAGTATGAACGATTTTACGTATCATTTTTTTTCACTCGCAATAAATATTTCATTTAAATAGTTATCAATGAAAAAGTATAAAAATGAAATCACTCAGTGTTTTATCAGAGCTAAAGTAGGCATATACTTTCTCATCGCGAACTGAGCCTTACATTTAAAGAAAAGTGATATTATAACCAATAAGAAATACTGATGTTTTAAAGTCCTTAACATAAACAAATAATTTGTAGCAAGTTAAAATTACATTACATACTCTTAGGTTTGAAGTTTATAATGGGGGTTTTATAAATTTAAGAAAATGCAAAGTTTATTGAATCTAGGTATGAAAGTGATAGCCGAACACAACAGCTCGAATTCATAAGAGATTTTCACGTATCAAATTAATTTTATTTATTAGAGTAATAAATATGTAATTTGAAAACAATCGTAAATATCTTTTACTTACATGAAACGTTTCATACATGATATGTCATATGTCAGATAAAAAAGTAAAAACATTTAATTATGGAAAAATCTGGGACAAAAACTTAATGAAATAATATAAAATAAATGATTAAATTTATCTTAAGTACATGATATAAGTGTTTAAATTAAAACTAAATTTGGAATATATCATAAAAGAAATATATTTTTCCACAAATGTTTGAGATATATATCTGTCTTTCTCTTTCTCTCTCGATATAACATTAGTAAAAACTCGATATAACATTAGTAACAAAAGTAAAAACATTAAATTATGGAAAAATCTGGGACAAAAACTTAATGAAATAATATAAAATAAATGATTAAATTTATCTTAAGTACATGATATAAGTGTTTAAATTAAAACTAAATTTGATATATCATAAAAGAAATATATTTTTCCACAAATGTTTGAGATATATATCTGTCTTTCTCTTTCTCTCTCGATATATATATATATATATCTCGAGATATTCACTCATTCACTTACAAATTCACTCCACATAAGATATCCGGAACTATTACACCTCAGACTTGACATATAATTAACATGTTTCTTTTGTTAAGTAGACATGTGATAAAAGCGGGTTTAAAAGAAATTGACTTCCAAGGGATTATAGAGGCGTATAGATAAAAATATTTCCCTTTTTTTATCAATAAGACTTAGTATTGATAATTGACAAGCATGTTTATCTTCTTGAGAAGAATTCCGCTGAGAATGAGTTTAGCAGAAATCTACTTCCAAAGTGAGTTACGGGGAATTTTATAAATAAATAAAATATTATTATTTTAACTATTAGACATGCAGACACGAAGTTTGGCAGGCATTTTTATTTTTCTCTGTAGATATCCACTAAACTTGATATTTGCTAAAATTGACTCTGATTGGTGGTATTAGGGATGAGGAATATAAATGCCCTTCGACTTTAGAAATTAAACTCCTGTCCTTTTAAAATCGTAAAACAACGGCTGTTTTTCAATACAATCGAAAGATTAATGCTAGGATTTTTATATCAAAAATATTATATAGCTACACAACATAATAAAATATCCAGCGAAGGGTACAGTTAACATCTAGTATATACATAGAAACTACAGTTGAATAAGAGTATGTAATATTAAAAGTTATAAAATTTGAAATTCTTATGAAATTCAGTACATTGTGGTTCAATGCAAATAAAAAGAAATGCTTTAGTAAAATAAAATAATTTTTTCTTTGCTTTAGATTTTAGCTATTCTTCAACCTGCAATCACGTCCGTATATGAAATGAATCTAAATAAATGAGTGTATAGTAATACATATTATGATAATAATACATAAATAAAATCAACAATGTATCAAGTGTCCAAGTATTCAATATATAATATGCAGTAAAATGTTTATTCTTCTCATCTTTATAATCAATTTAAATGCAATTAACAGGTTGGTATTAAAATTTGGAAATGAGAAGTGGTTGTCGTTAATATATTAAAAGCATAACCTAAGGAAAAAGAGCAATTGTACAGATTAAAATAGTATTTTTACTCAATAATAGAAGAGTTAGACTACCTATCAGGGTTACAAACTATACCTTTTCCTTTTCAAGAACTTCTACTGCATTAATCACAACAGTTTCTATTATATTTTTTGGACGAACATGATCTTCATGGCTAGTCCCTTCTCTATGTATTAGGAGTACCATCTGTAATAGATGTCCACATGTCTGCCCAATTTCATTACCGATCATTCTATAAACTACAATAAGACTGATCAATTTTCAGCACGTTTTCTCAATCCCAGCAACCCATTCGTTTTACTCTTGAGGCTCGTTTTCCCATACAAATTGCTGAAAACAGGCGAAAGAGAAAGAAAACTTGCAGAAGTAAGAAGAAAGATCTCGAAAGGAAACCATAGTTACCACCCTAGAGAGTGGCACAAGGAAAGTTTACTCTCTTTGCCGTGGCTTACTACATTTTATCCTGGAACCTATGTACTAGGGTGAACAAAGAACAACACTTCGCTATCAAGACGACTTATCATAATAGCATTAGAGCCTAAGTTACAACTGAATTCGCGGGCATTGTAAGATAAACAACAATAAAAAGAAATGTGCTCCGAGAAGTTGCCTGTCAGAAAAAAAGTTATTCCTTCTAGGTTTTATTCTTTCTACTTCCACCGAAAGTTCGAGGCTCACTTTTCTTGGCAAAGGATTGAATTGAATGCTAAAGGGAAAAGTAAATATACTTATCATTCAATCTTCTGCGAGTTTTTATGTTCTTAGTAACCAATACTTTAGTTTACATCAATATGATAGAAATATGAATGTGGAATCGTTATTTTTTTTTAAAGTTTCGTAATTATAACTTTATTTTCCGCAGGAAAAAATATTGAAGTTAATGAAATCTGAGCAATGTTTTTGAAATTATAAAATTTCATATTTGTGTGTGTGTTCATATAAAAATATAAACGGATAAGCTCTCAAGCTCACTGAATGAATACTACTGAAACCAGATGTAAGACCTCCTTCAGTGCGAAAACCGATTAAGCAAAAATATGCAATAATATTTCAATTTATTTACAATGCATTTAATTTTAAGATTCAAATAACTGAAATGTAATATTTCGAAATAATTTGGATTTTATTCTTGAGAAAAATTGGGATTAAAAAATATTTGAAGAAGAAGAAAAGTTGGAGTTTAGTATTTCTCTTAAGGCGGTCTGCGCCACATGTACCAAAACGTGACACATTTTCAAATTGAAAAATGTCTCAATTTTCATGAAAATTTGCAACATTGCAATTTATATATTTATTTATATTACAGAATTTTTAAAATGTTAAAAATATTCCAGAAATAAACATTTTCCTGTAACATGTAAAGTTGAAGCTCATTTAGTATTTCGGTACAGGAGAAAATAATGCGAAACGCATTTTACGCCAATAAAAGGAACAATTTATATAAAAGTATATCATAATAAAACATAGCTTTTTATAAGTTATGTCAGAGTTTTATATTAGAGTTGGAACACTTTTTTAACTTAGAAATGTTCCGAAGGGGGGTCATGTTCTTGAATATAACGAGAGTACAACCTTAAGGACATTAAACTTAAAATTTACATTAACATTAAAATTTCTACACCAAGAAGGCGATACACTACACACATGGAATTTACACGGCCGGAAAAAGATGTTATGATACGCAAATGATTAGATTTGCAATGCTTTTATGCAAATACGGCACCAGTATTGACACCTACTATGTGTTTAAGTGAAGAAATTGTACAGGAGATTTCTCGTACAGAACTTGCATTTAAATGTTGTTGCCAGGTGAAACGTTTTGGGGATGCCTTACATAAAAGGAAGAAATGCTTACCAACGCGCTTCAGACTGACAGATGTAGAATTCAAGCCTAACGGAACTGTGGTTTATCGTATCGCTATATTGCTACTCGCGTCAGGTTTGGTTGCAGGACATAGAATCTGTGGATTCAGGATGGTCCTGTAGAATGCCTTGATGGATCTCAATGACTAACTATCCCAAACAACCGAGAAAAAAGACATGTTATCACGTTCCCTTAATGAATTGTGGTGTCGCATCATGAATCCTGATTTAAGAAATGGAATCTTTTGCAAGACATTAAATGCCTGCAATTTTAGTTCGTGGGCATTTATAGCAACATGACCTGTCAATTCGGCAACTGAAAATGGATACAAAAAGTGAGCAGCAATAATTCTGATTAAGGATAAAATATCATCCAATTTAACATGAATATATTTCATGCTTCTAACTGAAAGACATGGTTGAAAAATACGTGAAAATAAAAAAAATAACATGTAGGTATTTTTGAATTTTTTTTTTACATGGAATTATATAGATCTTGAACGTGAACTTTTAGCAATCAGAATACTTTTTTTAGGTATAGCGTAACTAACTCGCTCAAATACCGTTTTCAGATCATTTAATTTAACAACTGCTTAAAATAATCTAAAGCATTTGATTAGTCAACCACAGATTTTAAATCAAAATATTAGAAAAATAGAAACCAATAATGGAAATAAGTTTAAAGAAACACCTTTAGAGGAAGATTTAAGTTTTTGTTAAAGAACTTAGTTTGGAAGTACAGAAGTAACATAACTCTATATTCCGAAGTATTCTTTCTTTTTCCCAAAGTGTAATGAATGAGAAAATTTGATTAATATTTACAATAAAATTTACAAAAAGATAACAATCTTGTTCGTACGATATTATCAAGAACTACGGAAAATTAGAATATAAAAAGTTTAAGACTTTTTACAATGTTTAGGATCTATTATTTCGACTTGTTTCAGTAATTTAGAAGGAAGAATAAAATTCATGAAATGTAATATTGCTTAAGAAACTGACAATTATTGTGATCTGTTGGGTTACATTGCCAAGGAAGAAACACTTGCAAATATTTTATTCAAATAAGTGAAAGGAATTTAAGTTTAATATGATTACATTAACCAATATTATTCGTCAAAACAATTTTACTTCAAATAAATTAGGTGAAGTCTATTTTTGTTCCATCCATTTGAAATGAGTTAAATAATAAAAAATTTTAATTGATCCTTGAAATACATTTTGAAAAATGTTTTCTTTCCCTTTATATTTTCAAAATCTTTCCAAGATGCTGAATATGAGATTTTCTGAACTTTTTATAAAATGATAAAAAGGCTTAATAGTATTTTGCTCTATACGGTGCTTTATAACAGCACCTTTTATAATAGCTCATAAAGACAAAAATGGAATCGGAATAGAGCTTTAGTTGTGAACAAACAAAACGATATTCTTCTTATTGAAAAACCATTTAAGCCAGTGCTTCTCAAACTGGGGCGCCCCCTTTGGGGGGCGTGATAACTCTACGAGGGGGGCGCGAGCATATTGAAAAGTCGAAAACAAAAGAATATTTAAAAAAATATTAATTTACTGAAAATAAACAATTAATAATTTCTGATACAATAAAATATAAAATACACATTTAAACTGATATAATACACTTATAAATGTATCAGTACTATACAATGTATTTTATTATGAATTTAACGATACGATGTTAAGAACAGATTTGATTATTACCAGTGTCCTCATGGGCTTGTATTAACACTTATCTTGATAATTTGTAGGGTTTGTAATTAATTCCTTAACTGCCGATTAAAAGTTACCTGATTCGCTCCCCAATGCCATCGTTTTCCACGCAGACGCGCGTATTTTGATGTTTTTTTAGGGGATGGGGAGGAGAAAAGAAAGGAATATAAATAAGTAAATCCTTCGTTAACACTGTCAAGGTTCTTTTCTTGCATTCCAAAGCCTTAGGAATAATTTTTTTGGATAGCAAGAAACCATCATTCTTCGGAAGAGTATATATACGTCCAGAAAATTAATGATTTGACGAAGACATATACTCGGTGGCATATAAGAGGTTAAAAATCGTATTGTAGCTTTAGTGTCAAAGTTATTGGTTATTGAACTCAATACATTGTTATTGTATGAAGGGGGGCGCAATGAAAATGATGATTGAATAGTGGGTCGCGAATATTGAAAGATTGAGAAGCACTGATTTAAGCAATCAATTTTGAAAATAATAAATAATATTTTTTTAAAAAAATTTATGATTAATATTAACAAAACAAATTATTAAAACTTATAGCTGAACCATTTTATTTGAAAGTGTATTTTTCAATCCCTACTGTTAGTTCACTCTCTCCATATATATATAGAGAGAGAGAGTCGAACCTTCATATAACGAACCTCTATATTGCGAATTTTTTTATAAATCGAACTTTTTTCTGGAACCAAGAACATTTCACGGTTTTCTTCGTAAAATAACCTCCTATTAGCGAAGTGCATTTTCTATATAACGAACTTTTTCTCTTGTGATTCCATTTTTTTTCTCCCTATTTTCGAAGTATTTCTGGACTTTCGAATTATTTTCTTTTTTAGCACATTTTCTGGTAGTCATAAATCTTGAACTGATTTTATCAGGTACCTAACTCGCTGAGCGCAATAGAATTCTGAGCATTTCATCCAAGAAATTTAACCTTTAACTCCCATTGTTCAGTTCATTGGAAACATCTTTGATATCCCCTTTCACCCTCAGTGGAGTCTCGTGTCCTTGAACTAATATCCGTTCTTTTGTAGTATTGATCAGTCGTACTAGTAACTTCGTTTCTTGTAGCTTGAAAATGTCAAAACGTAAGTGATTGAGCATCAAAGAAAAAAATTTAATTCTTCAGGAAGTGGATAAAGGTACCAGGAAACTTTTACTGTAATTTTTTTCTTTCTTTTTTTTTTTTTTTTTTGTAGGTGAGATATATAAAATAAATATATATTGATTTACAAAAAGATATAAACAATTACTTTTTTTAATATATAGTGATAATGAATTTTAAATTTGTTTTATGTGGTTTATAAAGAAAATTGAAAGGTGAACCTCAATATCAGGAAATTTTTTCGGGATTTAACGACTTCATTATATAGAGGTCCAACTGTAATATATATATACCTTGTTCAAATTTTCAGTCTTTAACAAAGTACTTTCTATTCATCCATTCAAGATCAAATACATTTTTTTAAAATTTGTAGTGGATGGCACGTAATGTTAATACAGGTTTTTTTTTTAAATATTAATTTATTTCTTAAATTAAAAAATGAATATATAAATAGTAAAAAACAAAACTAATAGTCCAACAGCATATATAGAAATGAAAAATGTTCGTTGTGTCCTGCAGCGCAATGAATTGCTCGTTAATTGTGGGTTCGAATCCCACTTGGGATGGCCTAATTTTTGAGAATGGGATTTCTTTTTTACTATACTATTTTATCAAAATAATTAAATTTAATTAATGAATAAATAGTAACAAATAAACACAAAATAGTCCAACACCAAATATAGAAAAGAAAATGAAAGAATTGCAAGGAAGTTCGCTTTCTATTTAGTTACTTAATATTGTGATTCTTTCATATGTACATACATATTTATATTAATTATAACTATTTAATAAAGAGTAAATAAAATAAAGTTTTTCTTTGTTGACCTAACTAGGAATTGACTTAATATATATATTTTTTATATGACTTGTTTATATTTCTTTCAATGTGCATTTCTTGGAAAAGATATCACTGTTGCATCTATAAGAAAGCCTTATCATAAGCGGAAAGGCTTTTATTCGATGTATTTATAGTAGTTGCTTTCAAATAGAAGGAAATCATAAAATGAAAATAAAATGATTTCAAAATTTCTTTTTAAAAGCTTTATACTCATTTTCCAAAAAACTACATCTGAAAATTTCAGGAAACTACTTTTAAAACGTAAACGACAACAGATAATCTACTAAATGCCCTTTTTATTGCTGAGATATGCTTAACAGTCTTTTGAAGCGGAAAATTACCTCAAAATGGAGTTTCCTTCTTTTGCAGCGAAAGTTAAACAATCATGCCATTAAGAAAATTAATTTTAACTTTTCGATGGCAATATTTACATTAAAAACTTATACATCAAGAACATACACTTTTTTCTCTTTTTCATTTTGTTGTTGATAATAATCGGTTTGGAGACGAAGTGAAGTGAAGTTTGCTCTTCAGGAAACAAAATTAATAACCAGAAATCGAGAAGTGGAATAATTCTTAATTAATATCCTTCAAGGCTAAGATAATTAATGCAAATTCATGTCGGTGTGAAAGCATTTCAAGCATGACGCGGTAGCATAAAGAATATTTTCTCCCGATTTTTATGTATTTTTATATCTCCAGAGATTTAAATTACTGGATGGAGAAAATAATTTTTAAGAAAAATATGATGTTAATGGATTTTCTGTTAACGACTACAATCACTGTATACATAATTATTTTTCATTCGTCCAAATCCTGATACGAATATTATAAAAGGAAAAATAATCTTAGAAAAGAAACGAAAAAAAAAATGTTTTTTTTTTATTTTATTAATTTTTATAAAAATAAGTACAAAAACGTATAAAGTACTTTTTATTCATTTAAACTTTTAAATATGTTTTCTCAAATAAATTTATTACATTTTCAGTAAAAAGTGTTTGCACACGTGTATTGAAAAATAATCATGAGTCTTTTGTTTGTTTTATTCAGATTTTTAAAATAGAAAGTATTTTAGAACTTGTCATAATTATAAGTTCTCTGTAGGATATTTAATGTCTGTTACATTAGAATTTTTCTTGTACTTATTGATGCGAATTATTCTTTATTTAAATTTAAAGAATACGAATTATTGTAAGCTAAATTCATGGTTATTGAAAAAGAAAAGTATGAATTATTTATTTTCTTAAAGTAACTTAGGGTACAAATCGTTTCTTTCTTTAAAATATTTTCATCATTTATTTCTAATTTTAAGAGTAGGTATACACAATGATGAAACTTTTATATTTAAAAAGTCATATAATTTTAATCACTAAATAAAATTATGTTATACGAAAATATGTGTTAGTATCTTTTATGCTGCTATTTATATTTATTCAATATTTATTCTTATTAACTTTATTGATTAATAGCTTACTATTTTTTTACACATGCAAATTTTAGGTCAGTCTTTTCCATCCTGGTTTATACTTTTCAGTTCTTCTTACACTATTATGTGTAAAATAACTGTCAAAGGAAAATTTAAGATCTTTTAAAGAAAGTGTAAACCTCTTTCACTGACCTAAGTCAGTGTAAGGATTAAAAAACATAATAGTTTTCCTTTTTGGTCAATTTGCTTACCTTCATATACTAATTTTTTTTGTTTTGTTCTGTGCTCTCTATTTTAGTATTCAAGCTTCCTCTGATTTGTAAGATGTTTATCTGTATCAACCATTTCCTTTATTTATTATAAATACAGTCGGATCCCGATTTAACGAAACCCCTATTTTATGAATTTCGAGATTTAACGAATTTTTCTTTTTCCCCGATTAAAATAAAGGGAGGGGGGAGAACCCTTATTTAATGAAAAATAAATCCCAAATTAACGAACTATTTCAGCAGTTGTAAAAACAATTTTAAAAATTGTACAAGAAAAAAAATTTTTTTTTCAACTGCCTTTTTTCTTTTTTTTGGAACAGAAAAAGCATTTTCTTGAAAACAGCAAATTTCATCGGAAAACAGTGAAAACCATTTTTCGACTTTACAGGTGCAGATAAGTCATGATTATAATCTATCGTGTGAGTCTTCAGTAAGGCAGGAGATTGTTTTATTATCGCATCCCAATCCACAACGATGGGGATATTTTAAGATTTTAACGATTATGATGCATTTGATTACGGACTGCCTATCTGTGCAGCTGAAGTTGAGAAAATTGTTGATTTGTTGGAGACAATGAGAGAATAGTGATTCTGAAGCAAGAATCAATATATATTATGGAATTCCTATAAAAACTGTTGCATTTTTTAAATTTTTCAATTGCTGGCAGTGAAAAAATACATTATGCAGCAGAATGTAAATGATACATTATTTTTTTTCTCTGCAAAGAGTCGAAAAAGAGCTCATTTGAGTCAGGAATCAAAAATATTTTCAAACATCTGTCAGTAAGTATTTTAAAATTTTCAATTAAGTGGTGCGTAATAATTCGCAATAGTATTTTTGGCTGCTGAATAAAAAGTGTGTAATTTCAAATTATGGTTACTTTTTGAGTAGTTGCTCATTATAGAATATCCAAAAATTAAGTGTAAAAAAATTTATATTTTGTTTGGAGCCTGATATAACAAATAACCCTGAATTAATGAACAAAATATATGTCCCAATGATTTAGTTAAATCGAGGTCTGACTGTAATTACACATAATTTTTTAAGATTGCTTTTTTAAATTAAAATTTTATGAAAAAGTGTATCTGGCATCTTAACACAAAAATTGAAGAAAATTATTTAGAATTATATAGAGTGCACTTACCTCATTGCTAATCAGTACAGTTGGCTTCTGTACCACCTCCGTGTACCATATTATCCACATAATATTATTAATAATGAATGACATAAACAGGTGCTTATGGATAGTTATTCTGGTGCATTGGACACATCTACAGAAAAAAACGAAAAAATAAAGTAATAATCTTTTCAAACAGGAAAGACAAATTTTGAATTTTGAAGATGGTTTTAAATGCATTATTTAGTTATTTGGAATAAATAACATAAACAGTATGGAAAAAATTTGCAGTTTTTTAAAATTCTTTATATGTTCAATAGAATTTGTTTTTATATTTGGTATTTATCATTCAGAATATCTTTGTTGTATAGCAATATATAATTTCAAATACTTAAATTAATTCTATAAATAGTAAATATCTCTACATTACTTTAAATGAATATCAAGCTATCTGTGACTTTAAAATGTTTATCGAAAAAATTGAAAATATTTAGTTTTTCCACTTTTTTATTTGAATTTAAAGTTATATCGTTGTTTAAATCTCTAATGTCGTAGTTAAATTCTCTAAATGTCTTTTTTTCATAAAACTTTATTTAACAACTATTTTCATTAACATTTCTCTAGCAGTTTTACTTAGTCCAAATCATACAGACTAGAGGCGTCAGTTTGAAGCCCGCAGGTTATATGAAGCTTGTAGAGTGATTTTGGGTATCCAGCAGCGTTCCGAAATAAACTTATAAATAAAAAGAATTATTTTACGTCGAAAGTACACTCTTAGAGGTGATCGAGACAATACCTGCACACAATTCCATCTTGTTAAAAAGAAATAAAGGCATTTTTGTATTGTGCTACTACCTAGTGGAAAGCTTTGGATAGATTTTTAAGGGTCGACCATTACATTTGTTTATCAGAGATTTAGTGTGTCGAGTTTTCTGCCGTCATGTCAGCTGTGCAACATAACGTATTTTTTTAATTACGTTTTTAAATTATTTACATGTTTCAACATAACAGGTAAGGAAACATAAACAACAGTTAAATTTTATATTGAAAGGTAAGCGGTGTTGTAAAAATAATGGTTGCGGGAGATTCCATCATTTCCCTCTTTCCAAGCTCTATTATTTAGCTGAGGATTCCAACTTTTACTCAGAAAGAGAGTTAAAACGAGATGGAGCTGAAAATAATATTGAGTATTCCTAATTTTAGTAAAACGAATCAAGGGTATTAAATTCGATAAGTAAAATGCTAAATTCTTATGTGTTATAATTTGTTTTTAAAATATACATCTCACATATTTTCTTAAAGCTCAAGAATAGTCAAGAATGTTGACTATTCTATTTTTAAGCATTTTTTTTAAGATTTTGCTCAATAAGATTAAATATCTTCAATTTCAATAGTTTTAATACTTTTAATGGAAGTTCTTTTACTAGTTTTCTTTGTATTTATCGATGTGTAAAAGATTTGTGAATTGTGCTTTTTGTGTAACTAATTTTTTTTAAAAAAAATATGTAGCTGTTATTAAGCGAAATCGTAAAAATAAGACACTATTTTTTTTATAGAAAATGTCCTTTTCAGTTTTAAATTAAAAGAAAAAAAACTGATGTAGAGTGGAGAAAATTTAAAGATTGATGGAAGCTGAACTTCTTTTCAGAGGAAATGAACAGCAAAGTTCCGTGCTTAATTTGAAAAGAATCAATTAGTGTCACAAAGGAATGCAACGTTGAGCAGTGTTATTGCTATTAGCACGTAGAACTTCCGTGCTTCGCAGGAAATATAAGAGAAGAAGAATTCAAAACACTGATGAATTCACGTAGTATCCAGTAAATACCTTACAAAATTCTTGAAAAATAAGGAATCACTAAAATGAGGCAATTACGCAATATATTATGCATTTAGAAAACATTCGGAATCTCATTCAGCAATGGTTCTTTATATAAGAAATTTGATAAAACTGCTGAATTCTTCTGTCCTAAAAATGTATGGCTATTTTGAATTATTTCTTTGTCAAGAAATATCACACGGTAATCAAAATTACTAAAATGTTCATTATAGTTACATTAGTTCACACCTATAGGAAATATCTGCTATTCTGCTATTCAGCTATTTAAAACAAATTGATGAAAACCCGAATGTGAGAGATGCTGCACAAGTTGCTGAGTTTAAATTTCTTTGGTTTTGATAATAATCTGAGGATTACCGAAAAAATTATTGCGAATAAATCTCCAATGGAATTACATTTCATGAAAATGATGCTGTATGGAGAATTAGGAAAATTTAATATACTTTTCTTTACAGGCTTGTTTTTGTAACAACTGTTCCATTGATGACGGTGTGGCGCCATCACACATTTATTACTTGTAGGCAGCGCTGCCATTTGCTCACCCTACTGTACACTGCGTACATGTGGCACCGCCATTCTACTATACTTTACTATACTGTAAATAGTTACAACTACTTTTATTTCAGTAGTTTTAATAAATGTTGATATGACTCTAAGCTCTCAACCATGCTGAAAAATCTTCCACTCCATCAAGAAGAATATTCTTAAGCATGCCTCAAGGATCTCCTCGTCTCAGCCAATCACCACCATGCCTCTCAGCTGACTGAAAAAACTCCACTTTTGCCGTTTCCTATATCGAAGTTCACCAGGTATGGTATAGAGGACTGTTTTCACAGTCCAGATGCCCACACATGAGCGCTTATGGTTACTACTATTTTTTACTATAGTAGTTTTGTGTTAAGGCTCAGTGGTCGAGTGGTAGTGTATCGCGCTTTCACACCACAGGTGCGGGTTCTATTACCGGCCTGGACAAGGTAGACTCAACCTTTCATCCCTACTGCAGTGGGTCGATAAATGAGTACCAAGCTTGTTTAGGGATTTAGACACTGGGGGTTTCGGTTCAGACTGACCATCTGATCGGGACAACTCCTCATGCACCTCAGCCAGTATACTGGGGTGGGCACAGTAGGCCCTGGCCCTCAATGGATGTTGCGTCACTGAGTTTGAGTTTTGTGTATATGTTGATATGAATTCTTAGTTTGTCTAGCTCGAATGTTGGATTTAGCTGAATATGTTTATTAGCACCCTACAATGGAATAATCTAAAAAAAAACTTAAGTCAAAACTGACAAAAGAGTTACAAGGTGAATATCCAGATAAACTAAAAATAATTACAGTGCCTTATTCATCAACAAGTGAGTGTGAACGAATTAGTTAAAAGAGTAAAATATTCAAATTTTTTCGATTATAAGCTCACAGCAATCAATAGTTTACTTTTTTCTTACTGATTTTGGATCTGAACATAAATTCGAAGAACTTTCTTACTTCACAGAAACTGGTTGCCCTGCCACAACTACCAGAAAGGCTTCTATCTATTTTGAGGGGAAATTATTGTATTTCTTGAAGTAAAAGAAGGGGGGGGAGAAAATTAAAAAATATTGTAAAAGATCTTTTTTGTGTAAAAGATCTGGAATTTGAATTGATATTGCAAATCACATGAATAGGTAAATATCCCACAGCAAGACAAAGAACAATAAATAACGGATATTAACTTTGCTCTAGCAAATTTTGCACAAAAACTGACTTTGTTCAAAATTTTTCCGAAACATATGTTTCGGCACCTTTGTTTACATGTGAAAAGTTAAAAGCGTAAATTCAAATTTAAGAAATTTTCACAATATTAGGGTATAATTGAGGAAAATCGAACTCACAATAAATGCAGTAATCTTTTCAAAGAGGTACAAAACATTTTTTTCTTCTACTTATTGGCTTTTATCCTTTGAAAATAATTTCATTTCAATACAATTGGAAATAATTTCCAGAATTATTCAAATGAAAGAGTTATATACATCAAGAAGCTGGAGTTCTTAAAATATTTCTTCATTTTTAAATAAAAGTAATCTAAAATTAAAAACATTCAGTACAAACTTAATTCTATTTTGCTAGTACGTACTTGGCTGAACAATTAATTTTATCCCTGAAATTATTAATTGAAATGAACTACACATCGATAAATATTTATAAACTATAATTAAGATGGTCTATTCTTAGTCTTTGAACTCAAAAAAGGAAAAACAAGTTGAATAAAACGCTGGCAAATTTCCAGTAAAAAATTGCTTAGCCAATTCATTATATCTTTTTGAAAGGTGAAATAATGAATAATTTATCAGATTATCACCATAAATTTTAATTTAATTATTTAGTCACACAGTTTTTCTAAGCCCATTGGAGCGAACAATGAAATTTAATGACTAAATCTATTGTTCTTTTACACCAGAATATCTCGGAAGCATAATTCAAACTGAAATATCCACAATATTTTAAAAATATTAATGAGAGTTTTATGTAAATTAAAAGTTTAATGACAGATAAGAGGTTATTTTAAAAGATTGAAATGACTGTAATTTAAAATAAGGTTACAGTAGTAATTTCTTTAAAATGATAAAATATAAACTTTTAAAATTACTATAATATTTTAGCGAGAGTTTAAAAACAATTATTTGATATCTCCTTCAATAATGTGTCTTAGACGGAAGTAAAAGAAAAACTAGGATAGGAATTTTCAATAGCAAGACAAAAGAAATACAATACTAAAGCTTGTTCATTTTTAGCTGAAGAATTATCGAATAGAAAAATTTGAAACAACTTTATAAAAGAGAAAGAAAATAAATCATATAGATTTAAGTTAATGCAATTCTGAACACTTGCTGTGTGAAATATTTTTTCTAAAGTTTTAAATTTCTTGAAAATAATAACGATTTTATCTTTTAAAAAATGATAATTAAAAATTAGAACTGTTTTTAAAACATGTAAACTAGTCTAGAAATGATGTGATTTTATGCTTGTAAAATAGCTTGAAGTAGTGTACCTTTTTTAATATTCTTTATGATAATCTCTTTTAAAAATATCTAACATGTTAAGAGATTTGATTTATTTCGTAAAATAATTTCAGTCTCAATATCTTAACAATAAATTATAGTTTAAAAAAACAACTAAAAAACACCCTTTTATAGATAATCGAACTAACTTGTAACTTAATCTTTTAGTCACCAAATCTAGAAATGGGATCTGAAATTAGTTGCCAGATGCGAGATGGGATCTAAAAATGAGAAATTGTCAATCCTGATGGTCCTAATCAGGATAATGGAACAAAATTTCTAAATTATTGTATTATCATTGGTCCTGGACAAGTGAGCAAAATTTTGAATTAAGCTAACCTTTCAAAGTGTGTATAAAAATTGAGTTCAAAGATTCCATTACATACAAGTGAAGCTAATAAAAGGGTGTTAAAAAGAAATAAAACTTACACAGTCCTCAAGATAAGAACAAAAACAATATTTTTTTGAGTTAAATGATTTTAGATATAAGACATGAAACCAAATCAATCTTCAATTTGAGGTAAATATAATAGTTTAATTGGAAAAAAGAGGACAAAAACTGATCTAGACTGCAACTGAAATATTAGAAGCTAGATAGCACGTTTTATAAAAAAATAAATGAAATTCATATATAGATGTAATAAAGGAGCACGGACATTCCTACAAAAACATATTTACAAATTATTGAATATACCTCTTCAATGTCTGTTTTCTACTACGCATACGTACGCCATAATATATAATAGTCAACAGAAACTGAATGGATAGTAAAAGATGAAATATCCTATAGAATGTAAAACTAAAAATAAAAACGAAACAAAAAAAATGTTGCATTAAATTTTTGCATTTTCATAGCTAAATTTTATTAGTTCCAGAGACGTATTAATTCTAATTTGCCCACTTAATTAGGCAGATAAATATTACCTTCCAAACGTTTTTACCATAAATATTACAATTTAACCCTAAATATATATATATATATATAAATATATAGTAATATAAAATAAAAGTGAAGAAGTACTAGAACCTACAGTGCTAAAGCAGGAAGAAATTGGAATTCACCAGACACAACAAATGTAGATACAAAAAGTATTTGGACTAAACTGGAGACCTATTATGATTTCTAAAGCTGTCGCTGAATTAGGCCAGCGAATTAGGGTTAGCAATGCTTTATGGATCCAACCTTCCCCGTACAGCAGAAACATTCAAATATATAAACTTTCAATCCATATATATATATATATATACATTTTTTATAACGCTATAGATTTTAATAAAACATCACTTTAAACTTTAGAACCTGCTTTTATATTCATGTGAAAAATAAAGCGGTTTTTATACTTACCGAAAATAGAAGAAGATACCCAGAGATATAAGAAGAGCAATTACTGATGTCGAATAGCCAGATATGTATATATTCACGATCCTTTGACGAAACTGTAATAAAAGTTTTATGATTAAAATAAATATATTAAATAAAATATTATGCTAAACTGCATGCAAATCTCATATGTTTCATTTATGATATGGAATTAACCAAATATGGTGCAAATCGTTAAGTACAAAAAAATTTATTTTATTTTCATACGAATAATGCAATCCAAAAACAAGGTAAAGACTTGGAAGATAAAAACTCCTCTATAGTTTTTGCATTTGTTCATGAACACATGGTTGTTTTTGAAAATAAAAGAGCTGATTGGTTTGCAAAGATTTCCACCAAGCACGAAATTGACTTTTTCGTTAATATTCCTAAATCCTTTTGCAAGAAGGTTGTGAGAGAAAAAACGGTGGAGTCTTAAAACCAAGAATGTCCCCTTTCAAATTAAGGAAGCTCAAGAAATAATTTCTTCCCCCACCTATTAATAAGACTCACGCCATCTTTTTTTTAATTAATTACAAAATTACCCTATTTCTCATTGGTCATGGTAACTCTTAAAGTTGAACAAATTTAGTTTGGTTCCATCATTTTCCTGAGATTGTAGTGCCTGTTGAGAGGAAAATGTTGAACATGTGCTTCTATGTTCCAAATGGGGCAGCGAATAAATTATCCTAAGACTTGCACTTAAAGGCATTAATATAAATAAGCCTCCAAATTTTCACTAACTTTTTCCCACCAATTTCATTGCGTTTGAATAATTTCTGTAAACTCATAGTAAATATATTTAACATTCTTCATAACTTTTAATTCCCCCCCTTTCGTTAAGTTTGTGTTTCATCCTTACTTCTATAAATCTCTTTTGATACTTCACGCGGGAATTATAAGTGTTTTCAAAATAATAACAATAATAATAACTATATGTAAACGCTATATACAATGAGTATTTTTTTATCATTAAAGACAGATAAAAAGTTTCCGGTGCACCACGAGTATCACACACACAGTGCTTACAGAAGTAAGTAAAACAAACAAAATAAATTATATAATAAAATTTTAAAAAAGTAAATAACAAAACAGAAGTTACGACAAAGTTAGTACAATAAGTTTTGAAAAATATTTTTTGCAACAATAAAAAAAATGGTTTGAAAGATAATACATTATTTTACTAGCACATGTTTGCTAATAACTTACATCAGGGTTTATAAAGCTGTTTTAAAATATGGTACAGCTTTTAAACATTTAAAAAATATTTTTTGCTACCTTCTCCGTAAAATTTTTATTCATATTCATAAAGTGATCATTTTTTTACAATGAAAAGGAGGACGAAAAATTTAAGAAAAAGTTACACCATAAATATATGAAACGTTTCATTAATTCAAACAAAAATACGCTAATTACGCTTACATTATTTTTAATTATCATCATAAGCTAGTATTTTTCCATTGAATGAATTTCTTTTATCAACATATCATTTTTTTTAATATATCGGAAAGTAAGGGCAAAAAATATCCTTCATACTGAATTTTATGGAAAGCACTGTAGCTAAAATATTAACATTCAGTTTTGATTTATCACTAGTCCCTTCACAAAAATCATTTCCAACTGAAAAATTTTTTTACAAATGCTGAATTAGTTCCAGGGCAGCACAACGTAAATTCAACAAGAATAATTACATTTTCATATGGAATGTGTTCATTTTTGAAATGGTTTAAGTAATTTCATCCATCTTTTACCAATTTTTCAGCATGTTAATTTTCCAATTGTTCTAATTTATTAAAATTTAAATAAGCATTCAGTCTTCTTTCCACTTCAAACAGACAATTGTCATTGATTTTAATATCTAGCATTTCTTTCGATAAAAACTCAACGTAGTTTTCTATATCCTCCCAATTTACTTGTGACAAAGTCAAAAAATACCAATTAAAAACTGTTATTTCCTGTGATATTTGTTTCAGACCATTCTTCGACATTTTGGAAACATGTTTGGTACATCTCTGAAAATAAAGATTAACAGATCAGTTTTAAAATATTGAAAAGGAGGACACTTTTCGAGGAAGGACAGAGCCTATAAAAGGAGGACTGTCCTCCCTAAAGGAGGACGGTTGGTCACCTTTTATATTCTTCAGTCAATTTGAAAACAAAAATATAAAAATTAAATTCCATCAAAAGCAGAAAAAATGAAATGAAATTTTAAATTTTTGGAAAAAATACATTTAGTTAGTATGAAAAATTTGTCACACCTAGTTTAATTTGAATGTATTTAAATACTATGATATAACTTACTCTATTTATTAAGTCTTTTAATTGAATAATTCGACACTATATTTATAAAAAAAAATTCTACACTATTTATTTGTCTTTAAATTAAAGCCATTCTTTCAATTATATATAGTTCTGCTTTGTTAAGAGATTTATGTTCGGAAATTCTTCAATGATTAATGAGTCAGTCGATACAAGTCTTACTTTCTTAAAACAAATTGAATTCTCTCAATGTTTCTGTTTTTTCCATATTTAGTATCTCAGGCTTATTTCTGTTCACAAATCCACATGTCTGTAGCTATTTGAGCAACATTTCCGTATAAAAAAGTAAACTTCACGGCATTTTTTCACCTGTACAACTTTTATTTTCAGCTGTAGCCTGTGACCTTCAACAAAAGCATGCTTCCTCACGCTTTAGAAAAACATCGACTCTGCTTATTAAGTCACGATTAGTTTCTGCCATTGTAGTCACAGCTGAGTTGACTTCGAAGCGAAAGTTTCTGCTAACAGAAGACTACAGTTGACTTCGATCTTTGTTTTCTTTAAGCTTTTTGCATACTCTGAAGGGAAACTACGAGTCGTCCCTGATGTGTAACTTGATACTTTAATAAACACTTGACCTTTCACGATCAACCCTGATTATCAGTTCTAAAACAAATTCCCTTTCATGCATTATGGAATCTAGAAAGAATTGTCAACTAATTTTCTGCGTATCTTAGAGCAGTTGGACCTTGACGATTTGTGTCTAGGTACACGTGTCGAATTTTCAGGTTACTATGAATTTCAAATCTATATACATAAGCGAATGATGTTTATTTAAGTATGGGAAAACTCAGATTGCAACATTTCAGAACTGCGTCGCCAAAATTTCAGTTAATGCAACCAATTGTTGAGTCTTGTTTATTAATATTTCTTTCCTATATTTAAAGTTAATTGAAATACACTTATAAAATATAACAATACTTAAATAGTTCACAATTAAGAATAATTCTTTAAAAGGTTTAAGTTAATTTTATAATGAAATTTTATTTTTTACAGTAACAATGAAGGTAAAAAAAAGAGAAAAACCAAATCTTTTAATAAAAAAAAACTAAAATTTAGAAGTTATTTAAGAAAAATATATTTAAGGCTTAGAATATGGGGGTAAAACTAAATGCAAACTTTTAATTATTTTGAAAATTTTTAGTTAATAATACTTGATAAATCAATTAACATAAATATCAAATTTAACTCAGGCGATTAAATTGAGTTAAATTATTGAGTTTAACCGATTAAGCAATCAAATTAAACAAATTTTTTTTTAATAAAATATTTTACAAAGAATTCGCCTTGAATTTTATAACATTTCATGTAAAAGTTTGGTAATAATATAGAAAAAAATATAGAAAATTCGCATAATAGATCCCTTTCTTTTATTTCGTCAATTTAAGAAAATTATTAAAACGGTATATCACCAAAAAACTTCGATAAAATATCCATTATGTCTGATTAATAATAATGTAAAAGTAATCTGTTTTTCATATATAACCCAAAAATAACATAAAATATATTTTGATGATAATTAATGAAAAACATCATAAAAAAAAGGATTGAAGTAATATCGAAGTACTTTTTAAATTTTTTTATAGTTTTAAACAATGACAGTTAAATAGAATGGCACAGCACAGGGGTAGAGAACCTTTATGGATCAACGTACCATTTTTTTTGTTTTGTTGTTTGAAATGTTTAACGAGGTAAAACCGGCCATAAAATTATTTTGACTTGTGATTATTGAGAAAATAATAAAACTAAATACTAACAACTCAAAACTCTTTATTTACTACATAAAAATACATTTTGTACTGTATTGTTGTAAATGTTTTAGTCATTTGCTTAATTCAAATTAAAGTAACATTAGTGTGACTCACTTGTTGCAAATTATATGAGAAAAACTTACGTTAGGGCTGTAAGACAATAACAAACGAGTGTGCTCTCCGCCGCCTCGCGCACCATGACCGATCACTCTTTTGTTCGTAATACTTCATTGTGAACTTTGTTATTTTGAACTGAACTGCAAACTTTTTTGTTCGGTGGTATGCCCAAAATATTGTGTTGCGTGTCACCAATGGCACACGTGCCATTGGTTCGCCATCCCTTATATAGCATTTTGTATTAAGGTTTCAGTTAAATATTATGCAGTAATATCAGATCTGCCTTAAATTTCACCTAGACGTTTCTCGCATTTCGTTAAAAGTTTTTAAAAATTTAAGATTCAGGATACTACTCTTTCTTCCAGGAATATCTCGTAATATATTTTTATATATTTATTTATAAATAGTTAACATTTATTAATGCAAATCTAAAATATCATTTTACAGCTAAGCATTAATTAATTGTTAAGTAATAGTAATATAAAAATGCACACACATTTTACATCATACATATAGTATTACGAATTTTGTACAAAGAATGTTTAAAATAGTGCAAATAATTTATATCTGGATGTGTAATACGTTACTATTACCATCTGTTTTATTTATTTTATGTTAAAACTGTAGTATTCCATGTAACGTCATTCTTTACACTATATTGACAATTAATTGGAAACTTTACTTAATGTTTTCGATAGAGCCAAGTTAACATCTTTGGTGACCATTTTGGTAACTCGAAAACCCTTTTTGGTGATTTGACGAAAATTTTTGCGACCATTTTTAACGAGTTGCCAACCATATGGATGCTTCTAGTGATTACTGGAGAAATCTACTAATATCACGATCTATGACGTAAGCGGATCTTTTTCGTAATCTCCGTAAAAAATAGAGAACAGCTCGCAGAAACTGAGTTAGTATTGTTTTGACTGGCGATTAGTTTGTATTGATTTGGCCGTAAAGAGTCGACCAGCGTTTGGTGATTACTTCAGATGTTGAATAGGACGAGGAAGTGCTCTTGCGAATAATCTTTAAACATACTTGTATTTTAGACACTCATAGTTGTGTCGGAGCATCTGTAAAAGACGTAAAGGCCTTCTGTAACTTACTAAGCAAATTTTAGTACTGTATTTTCTGTATTTTAAGGATTGTATTTCGATAATAAATATATTTACATAATACATATAATACATTAAAAGCTGTCGATGGTCTTTATTTTTTAGAAAATCTAAAAGTGCCTAAAATAAATAAATAATTCTAAAATGCTTTAAAATTAATATTTTTTAATACTTTTTTTCCCCATAATTGTAATTTTATTTTTCTCAAAATAGGAAAACTATTAAAATTTAAACACACTTTAAAGAATGGAAGAAATAGTGCTCACCAGTTTTATCCTCGAATAATTTGAATTTTAATGATTTTTAAAAATAAATAAATCTCTCTACCAGGGTTATGTTAAAAACCACTTTTAATCTGGATTCCTGAGATTAACAAGGGAAATTTGAAAGCCATACTCTCACATATATTGCTGAAAAGGATTTTTAAATTTGTGAATTTAGGACTGAGTACTTTTTAGTCAAGCATACATATAATAAAAATAGTCAACAATATGCTTAATATAATTTATTTTAGCGAAAAAAAAATTCTATGTATCCTAGAATGACTCTGAAAGAAATCGAGAGTTTGCATTTCATTACTATATAGGAAGAAGAGGAGAAACTTGACCATGGGGAGTCATAAACTTTTCCTCAAATATCTATTCGAATGGAATGCCATTTGAATGATTGCAACACTAAAGGACGAGAATTTCTGCTACTCCTACTCATTTACGAGGCTAATAAATATGATATAGACTACAAAATATGATCCAGAAAATGGGCTGCAACACGCATTTCTTGGTTCCTTTGCATTTTTGTGAGAGATAAACAAGAATCTTACTCTAGTGTTTTTTCTTATGGATGCGGCCTGTTTTAACTCCTTTTTTACCCCATTTTTATTATATTTCTTGAAAGTGCATATGATCCTACTTAAACTTATGCAATGCGTTATCTGTAAAAATAATGAAAATCTGGTGCATAACGTTCTTTGTTATTGATTATTGATTTGCTACAATGATTTTTTAATTGATTATTAATTAATGCTGTATTTCAAATCTACACTAGAGCAATTTGATATTGTTCTGATAACCAAATTTGAAACCTATGATAATATGCTTAGTGTTTTCAAAACAGGAAGAAAATTGTCTAAAATATTATAATCGTTCAAATGTTTTATGCGTGTCCTGGTATTTTTTTCAGAGCACTGTAAAAATGATACTGTGATTTCTATTTATCTATCTATCTATCTATCTATCTATCTATCTATCTATCTATCTATCTATCTATCTATATATCTCTCTATATATATTCATACATTTGTTAAGAGCTACAATTCAACCATTCACATGCTTTGAATCCTGTATTTGGGTCCAGAATCTGGCAATAAGTTGTTTATTGCACTCAGATTTAGCACGTCTGCATTTTTAATTGCAATTTTTAGGTAAGTCACCTCTATCTTATAATGGATTTAGACATTCCTCTCCATTGTTTTCAATGGGTTTTGCTCGAGCCATTATTAACATAAAGGGGGAAGGTTATTTGTACCAAAGAACATGTTCAAATCCACTTTTATATAAATTACTTTAAATATAAGCTGTCCTATGTCAGCAATGTTTATAATACTGCAGCATCTATTTTTAAATTTAGATTGCTTATTTGTCATTCATTGTGTGGTTACTATATATATATATATATATATATATATATATATACATTTAGAACTATTAATTTTATAATTTTTACTAAGTTCTACGATTCAGCCAATACTATGCTTTGAATTAGTATTTGGGTCCAGAATCTGGCAATAACTTGTTTATTGTGCACAGATTCAGCTTAAACATTGCATTTTTGAATGCAATTTTAGGTAAGTTACATTTTTCTGGTAATCGATTTAGAAATTCAATCCATTATTTTCAAAAGGATTTTGCTCAGTATTATCAACGGGCAGGGTTAGCCAGAAATCTTGCTAAACCCTAATTTTATATGAACTATTTTATAAATAAGAGCTAAATCAGCAATGTTTATAATACTGCAGCATCCATATTTTTTATATTCTAATATATTTTTTTATTCTATTATCTTTTTTTCAAAAGGATTCATTATCAGTTTTAGAGATTCAGTTTTCTGTTTTTGTATGAACTTTGTCTTTTAGTATTCCTAATGATTTACATGTTTCTATAGTAGAGAATAATTAAATGTATATATATATATATATATATATATATATATATATATATATATATATATAACATATATATATATATATATATATATATATATATATATATATATATATATATATATATATATATATATATATATATATATATATATATATATATATATATATATATATGAGAAAAGACTTGCGCACACTCTCTCAACACGAGATCATCAAGATTTAACCAACAGGCTTGAAATTTAGAAAATTCTTCCTTTTGTTCAGTGAAGATCCTCTAATAAAGGGATTCGTGAAAACTAATAAAACTAATTATTACTAAATTTTCAATTCACCCACATAAAGAATATACACTGGTGTGCAAAACTTAAGCAACAGGTGGGTGTATTCTACCATAACTTCTGAAAAAATCATCTGAGAGACACGAAATTCTGAAATGAGGAGAATATTATGTACGTAAGGATGACGAAAGCATCGGCGCTGAAAAAGGAATACAACACGCATACGAGTATGGAATCAAACAAAAACAAGCTTTATTGAACGCATAGTATCGTGACTCACACTTGAATTTATTCTATCCAACAGGAAGAATAGCAAGCAGATGTTCCCCATAATATGGTATATGCCCACTCCCCTTACTACAATGGTTGCTTCGCGCTGTCTCCACATACTCAGAACCAGCTGGTTACGACATTTCTTGGTAGAGGTGCTCATTCCTCAATCAACATCTGTTTGAATTGTTGGGTTGTTCTCGAATGACGTAAGCGTGTGGCAATACCTACCACGTCTCCCCGAAGAGCATCCCACATGTTCGATGGGATTTAAATCTGGGGAGCACGCTGGCCAATCCATTCGAGTGATATCTTCACTTTCCAGCGGCGCTCTCCTCAAGCAAAGAAGGGTTACTGCGATGTGGCCGTGCATTGTCATCCATAAAATGATGTCTGGGCCAATGGCACCTCGGAAAAAGAACGCACATGGGAAGAAGTACCTCCTCACAATAGCGATCTCCCGTTACAGACCCTCTGTCGAAAATGTGAAGCTCAGTTCACCCGTTCAGCATAATGCCTTCCAAGACAAGAACTCCAGGACCACCGTAACGGTGTCTTTCCTTGATGTTACTGGGATAAAACCGGGTCCCGATCTCTGCTGAAATTAAAAACCGCGTTGAAGTCGCTTCTGAAGGCCTGAACCGACTTTCATCCGTAAAGACGACCCGACTCCATTGATCAGTGTCCAGTTTTGTTCTCTCTGGCCCACCGTAAACGGTGGCCAACTTTCAAAGGGAGGCAGAGTTCAGGATGGCGGGCGAACAGGACCCCTTTGTGAAGGCGTCTGGCCACAGTAAACCGCGACACATGTCGACCCGTTGCTGTACCAGAGTTTCTGAGCAATGGTGCTTGCTGACTGCTGTCGGCATCTTTTCACCCTGCAGGATGATATATCGGTCATCCCCTGCAGTTGTCGTCCTCGGGCGGTCACTACCAACCTTTCTAACAGCTGTACCTGGGTTTGGAACGCTTTCCAGAACGCGCGAAACAGAAAACTTTTTGGTTGAACTCTGCGCTACACTGGTGACGGTACGTCCCTCCAGCTTCCCGATCATTCTTCTACGTGTGAAGTCGTCCAAGTGATTTCTTCTAGCCATATTTCACGAACTGACTCACTGACACTTGCAGCAGATATGTTGGGTAGTACTCCGTAGTTCATTTTATTCTACAGTTGAGCAGCACTTATGCGACATCACGCGTTTGTGTACGCTCACATCGCTTCTGACGTTTTGTTCCTGATATTTGCATACGCATGACGTTTTTCTACTGACTTACACGTGCACTTTACTGATCTCCAGACCTCCTTTTCTGCAATTTCATGGCTATCTGCTAAATATTTACATTGTTGTTTAAGTTTTGCACACCAGTGTATATATATATGTGTGTGTGTATCCCAATTCCCAATATGCATTAATCTTTTTTGAAAAAATAACTATATGTACACACACACACACACACACACACACACACACACACACACACATACACACACACACACACACACACACACACACACACACACACACACACACACACACACACACACACACACACACACACACACACACACACACACACACACACACACACACACACACACACACACACACACACACACACACACACACACACACACACACACACACACACACACACAAACACACACACACACATATATATATATATGTATATGCATATATATATATATAAGTTAATTCAAGTTCAAATAGACATTATTATATCCAAAAAGGGTAGTAATATATTATAATTTTCAAAAGTACGACTCATGCCATAAGTCAAGTCGAATTTCAAACTACAGGAAATTTAACTTTTCGAAAGAACGCACTAAGCGTAAATTAAGACAAAATGATTGCACTTAAACTCTTACTCCATCGGCTTAGAATAAAATTTTACATTTAAATTTAATCTCTCCTGATACTAAAAACTATAAGAACCACGAGTTCTTGAATTTCTTTAAACATCTTCTACGTGATAACTTGTTAGAAGTTTAGCTGTATTGATACAGATTTGAGAGAAATATTAATACATTTTATAATCTTCCAACTGTTAAATCTTACGAAGTTGTTTATTTTTCTGAGAGCTTTGAATATCATAACAGGCAGTGGAAAAATTTTAGTACAGGATGCATTGAAATTGAAATCTTCTAAATGTTTTGGATTCTATGGTCTGTATTACACATTAATGGAATAATTATTTAATAAAATATTGTTTCAATATTTTATTAATATTGAATTAGTTGTGATATTTTATTATATCACAAAAACTGTTTTAAGAAATTCAAAAGAATATATTTTCTTTTTAGTTATTGATTTATTAAACAATAATACAATTGCATTATATTCATTTCATTAAAGTTAAATATTCTCTCTCTTTTACCCCTTTACTGTATTACGATATTAAACATCTTTTGTTAAACACATATCATTAAGATTTCTGTATTAATCTTTGGAATAACAAAATTATATATATATATATATATATATATATATATAAATATATATATTAAAAGTTGATTCTTTTTTTTTCTTTTAAAGTATAATTTTGATTACACAATAAGACGAGATTTCATTAAAATTAGTTCGCAGGATATTGAATAGAGGGCACCAGAAAACGCACGTATCAAAAATAATTTCAGTGTGCTATGCTTTTGTGCTTTTTCTACCTTAAGATAACATTGAGATTGAATGTAGTCTTTCCGCATACGACATAAGTAATGTGTTTCCGGGAAACTAAGTTTAAAATTAAGCATTGACAGGGTTTCTAAGGATGTTCGCAATATAAGCAGTATCATGAAAATAAGCTCTAGCCTAGATTAGCACCATACCTTGTCAAATATTCTCAAATGACCAATCAGAATTTAAATACAACTCACGGTCACTGATAACCAAATATACATAGCGAATAATTAGAATTTTTAATATATTCAATTCATTTCATATTGTAAGAAAGGATCAGCAGTCCATTGCGTAATAAATTTACAAAGAAGATATATTTTTCAGTTAAGATGAGTGCAAGAAAAAGATATATTCTGTCGAACACAAGAAAACAATTGTGGGAGTTCCATTAGTATGTTTCGTGCAGCGGCGTAAGGTAGTCGTTTAGGGGATAGGATTATGCTTTAAAAAAATACGTATGGAAGCAACAAGGCATAATCTTAACGCAGAAAATTAAAAATCTGTTGCCCTTGTCATGTACCCACTTCTGAATGGTCACCATTGGGAGGATCTTTTAATTAGGTATGAAAATGGAAATCAAACCGACTTACAAGATGCATATATAATCAATAGTTATGGAATAAAAATATAGTCATTTACGTTCTCTATCAAATTTCCGAAACATTTAAACAATGATACACTTTTTATTAAGCTTAAAATGACATTTAACTACTCTTTTGTCTGCTTTCCTGAAACCTTGCAGTGCTTGAACAATTTATCATTACTTAAGAGCTCAAAAGCAAGTTGTCGAATGTACTACAGAAAGTGAGTGAATGCTTCAACTAACTTAGTGTGTGTTGGGAAGGAACTCACACACTAGGCATTATCCATGCCATTATTTTTGTCGGGAAAAACATTTAGGAAATGCTTTTTCTCTCACAGCACAATTTTAATAGCAGAGAATGTTATGCCGCCTTCAACGAAAGCAGTTTCAGCGAAACAGACGACTTTACGATGCCCATGGATATTAAATTGAGAAGAGATGGTTGTATACTTCAAATCAGTGGACATTTCCCTAGATGCGTTGAAGGTAACCAACTATAACAAAGATTGTTAGAAAAAGGAAGTAATATAAATTTGAGGGATGCTGGTGCTGTCAAAGAGATGTCAGTACGCATGAATCAACGCATTAACATGGATGTTCCCATACCTACCAGAAATATGAACTGCCGGTTGATTGCTAATGTTCGACACTCATGACGATTATTAAGAAGTTTACCATTGATCCTAGAGCATGTATCACTTGGTTTGTGGAAAGGTGTCAAGCTAAAGCTATGCACACGATAGAATAGGTTGTAATACCCACGGGCTGGAGGTATCATCTGTTCCTCATCCACGCGACCTAAGTTTGTAGGGATAAAATATTGACCACTCAAACCTTCCATAATAAATTTAGGTTGCGTGGGTGTGGAACAGATGATACCTCCAACCAAGTATCACTAAGGTGGGGGTCATGGCTTTGAGTGTAGAAATCTTTCTCTCTGAGCCATGTGCAGCTTGACCGCACACTTCAAGAACCAGGCAAGACTGCTGTACAAAATATACGAAGGCTTCCCTGGACAGTATTTTTTCCGGATTGCTCACCAATCGAGAACATCAGAGATTTCAATAGACGTTGTTTCCATGTCTTGCTGACAGGTAAATGAACTTTGAATTTTGATTTTACGTGCATTGCAATACACAGCAATTTGAAGCCTTAACAATATACACTTACCGTTAAGTCTTCTTTATCTACGCAAGTGGTATAATTAGACCAAGTCCTATTAGTATCTGGATGTCTGTACCACGATCCATCAGGATTACATTCTTTATGAGCTGATCCTAAAAACAGACATCATAAAAATTAGTTTTTCATTTGGCTAATAATGTTATTGAAATATACAACATACTGTGAACAGGTCATTTAAGATGGTTAGATTCAATTGATTGGAAATTATATTATAAGTTTTCACAACTAAAACATATACAATTATATAATAGCAGCACACCAACTACAGCCTATTGTAAGTTATATAAACCAATTAAGAAACAATAAACTACTTACTTTCGGGAAGAAATCCAGTGATGAACTGTGGGCAAGGAATGTAAGCAGTTTTTCCAGCAAGTGTATCATTCCAACAACCCCAACCGTCAAATGTTCGAGGGCAATAGAGTTCTAAAGTGAAAGAAAAAAAATCTTTTTATGTATCTTGAACAAATTTAACATGGATATTTTTACTCAAATAAATATGTAAACTTAAAATTAGAGATTTATATATATATAGCTTAGTTAAGTTTTTTAGAATAAATTATAATATATATATCAGAATTTAGTTAGGATATTATTTATGATATAGAATATTTTAAACTATAAATAAGTACTTGAATAATGTATCAAAATGTATTATTTTATATATTTATTAAAGGAAAAAACACACTTTATTATAAGATTCAATGTTTGACCTAGTTCTTTTAACAATTGCTCACACAATAATAATTATTTCCCGAAAAATTTGGAAATTGTTACTTGTAGTTAATTTTGTATCATGAATATAGCTGTTTTATTCCTTATTAAACAACTGTTCATCAATATTAAAATATAATAATGAATGCAAAAATACGTGTTTAGTAAAAAAAGCATTAATTATCTACTTTTTTAAATAGTTCCTTAGATTTTTTTTAAAAAAAAACAACTGTAATTCGTATGAATTTTTCATACAAATACGAAAAGGATTAAGCTTATTAAATTAAACATTCATAAATACTTTCATTTTATATATTTCTTCAACTATAATTTTGCCGAGTTTATATTTTAAACTAAACCGTTACAATTGCAGTCAATACTTTAAACCCAAATCGTTATAATCTATAGACTGAAATGAATTATTGAAAATGTCAATTCTTAAAGTTAGTCTAAAATCATGGCCATATTTCCCTTATAAACCGAATCTAATACATCTAACTATTAACATAATTTTAAGTGCAATTTTATTTAAAAAATAACATATATTTATGATCTTGTGTTCATTTTGTATTGTCATTTAACTTGTTTGATCCGAAATTGTAAGTTTTGTTCAAATTCGAGAATAATCATATATATAATAAAGTACATTAAATCAAAATAGACTAAACACGACAATATGAGTATTTTTTTTTTGTCATTTTATAGAGGAACTATGTTCGATTCTTTGAGTAGAAAACTGTGACAAATGAAATAAAATTTGCAATTATAGGTTTTAGTGTTTTCTTCATTAGTACAGAGCAATTTCTGATTATAAATGTGTGTGTGCTTACAATACCCGGATATTTCCTTATATACATTAGAAATCTAATTTTAGTTTAATACACGGACTGGTGGTGGGATCCTCAATATATGGCAAAGTATTTTATTGCATTTCCCACAGCGTGTGTTTGTGTGTGTTAGGAATTGCTTTGCAGCTCTCTATGATTTTCCTTCTTCAGTAGAAAATATACAAAGCCATCTTTCACAGATCCTTTGTACTAAAAGTCTTAGAATATATCCTGAATCATCTATTTGTTCGGTTAATTGTCTTCTTTTTTAATAAAACTCGATTACTGTTTTTCGGAGCTATATCATGTGTAGTGTATCACTTTTTTTATAGTTGTTGCATTTATCGTTTCTATGTCGAGAATACGAATGGAAAGTGGTCAGAACTCTTTCTTTTCTTGAATCTTAATGGCAAATAATCCAGCCAAAGAGCAGTAGCAAAACCAGAAAGCCTATATATTTGTTGTAAGAATTGATCACATTGAACATTTTCACGTTAACTTTTTGTTCTATCATTTACTCACATCTTCACACGCGAGAATGATTCTAAAATTTGTAGCAGCAACGAGAGTTAAACTATTATTTCATCGAAAACGGAATAACCCAGGATTCTTGTTAAATGCAAAATCAAAGATGCCTCTCTTTTTTTTTTCTTCTCATAAACTTAGATTCTTTTAAAGTACACTAATTATTCATCCAATTTTCTTTTGTGATTCGGGTGGTTTTTTAACATTTTTCACAAAGTCTTTTCGAAAGACTAATGCTAGTATAAGTAAATTATATCAAAATATAAAGTGTACCTAGAAGGATTTATAATGTACTCTATAGGTGTCTTTACAAAACGAGTACCAAAACAAGTGTTACTTCTTACACCATATTTCTTACCTTAGTCGGGGAAAAAGTTATAGCAATATCTTTTGCTCCCATAAATAGCTCAAGGCTTATTTCTAAAACGTATTGGTTTGTCTTGAATAAACTGTTTCAGATTATTTCTACCAAAGTTCTCGATAGTCATATAATGATTTCTTAGATTTGCTAAGAAGTGTCTGAAATTCATGAAAATTTTACTGCGTAGGGCAATTAAAGTTTTACATTGGAAGATCAATCCTAGGATGCTGACCTACTGTCCAGTTGCCCACAAAATGCAAATAAGATCTCAACTTTTAAAAATGGTTTCGTGACATGACATTTTTTATGAGGGTATTGCCAAAGTCTTTTATATTTGACCAGTAATCATGTTCAGAGATTTTCAAAGGATAATCAATTATAAGAAACATTCTTAGAAAACCCCGCGTTTCGTTAACTATGATCCAGAAGGCGTGTTGGTAATACAATTTATTTTACAATGAAATCATAAACTTTGCTTTAATAATACTCCTCTAAAAGCTCTGCTGTAGTTTCTATCGCTTGAGAATTTCGTTTTCATATATATCAGCCTAAGTTTCCGGTTTTGCTCATTGTTGCGATTTCTTCTTTACCTAAGATGACTGAGTATATTGTCTGCGTTTTGTTGTCAAAATACCAAAGATTGCGGATAATTCGGGCTCGAAATTCTTCGATACTAACTTCCAGAAAACTACTCGGGAATATTTACAAGAGGTATAATTCAAAGAGAAACGATGTATCCAACGCAACAACGGGAGTCAAAATGATCTATCTTAGCTATTAGATGTCCTTATGAATTGATAAACATTATGTTTCAGTTGTTTTATGTTTGCTCTGTGTAAACGATCAAACGAACCTGAAAATGTAGTCATTTGCATTGCCTAACCAGACGTACCATTCTTGTAAATTTCAATTATTCCGATCAGTTCCTTTCCCGTACAATTTCTCCCCCTTAGAATAAATATAGAATGAAATTAGTGCTCATTATACTGCAATAATCTTTTTAATCATTTCAATAGAATGAAGACATTTAGAAGATATACAGAAATGTTCTTGAATGCGTAACAAAGAATAAAATTCTTTTTATTTTTAAGACATCAACTATTTTTAATATTGGTTATATTAAGATTATCACTTAAAATAACATTATATTGAACAGGGAAAAAAATATATATATAGAAAATTTAATTGCGATAATTAGCTAAATAATTTTCTTAAACAATTTAAAGATGTTCCTATAATAATTTATGGGAATGTGTAAAAATGAAAAATCAGGAAATAATGTTCTATGACATTATCCTTTTCTTGTATAATATAACATAATTTTATTTAATTAAATGTTTCTTATTAAGATTAAACTAAGCCTGCGTATATATTGCAACACCAATCATTTTTATTTTTCCTTTGTATTACTATAAAAAAGGAAATAAAGTTAAGCTTTAAAATATTGCTAAATAATCATTGTAATAGGACATATATTTATTTAGAATTATTTAAGGATTTCAAATAATATTTTTGTTTTTTTAATTGCACATTATGAGAGGAGGAAGATCTTAATTCACAGCAAGGTATGCATTAATTGACAAAACAAAAAAAAAATCATTCAAAAAAAGAAAATATTACTGAGTTTTTTTTCCCTTTCTTTGTTTTTGTTTTCCTAAAAAAAATAATATTCTGAGAGACATAGCGTCAATATTTCATTAAAATACCGGGGCACTTATTTTTTATTCCACTGTTAACTAAGTTGTGTTTTTATCTGGATTTCTTAATTTAGAGCTAATTGGTTACTTTACTGCATCAGATTTATTTGTTCATGGAAAAATATCCATGTGAATATTCGGAGGCATTTCAATATTTGCTTCAATAAATATATAAAAATATTACAATAACATACAAGAGAAAATTTCTATAATAATAAGTCGGAGATTAATTATGCTTACAATGCTCCATTTCTGAAGCATTACACTATAAAACAAGCAAAAAAGAGGTGTTAAAAGGAAATTTATTTATTAGATAACAGAATGCTATAATGAGGAAATTTAAATTGGTATCTGTATACAGAATAAATATCCTCAGGTAACTGCTTTATCATTCACTTTAATTAGAATTTTAATATTTATTTTCTTGCGTATTCTTTATCAGTAAAATTCTTCGGAAGGTATCTTTAAGAATATTTTTCACAATTTCCTGAAGCGAAGATTTTAATGTATAGAATATTTTTTATGAATAAAGTGCAATGAGGGCGTAAATAGTATCGCATAACTATATTTAAAAAAGCATAATTATAGATGCTCATATTATTGCGTGTGATTTTTTTTCTCTTGAAAAGGTTTTTTTAATACTAAATTTAAACCCCGAATGTTGTTGAGAACGTTTTAGGATATTTTGTATACAATGGTTTTATTATTTTATAATAAGAATAACAATGCATGACATTAATGTACTGTAACAAAGTTTTTTAAATTAATGTATTATGATAATTTTATTTTAGAAACATTGCAAGTATGGTATTTAATAATTCATTTTATCAAACACACACATGGATTGCAAGATTTGATAAGTTGTTTCTTCTTTTAAAATAATACCAGATATATAGAGATTTTTTAAATCCAGCTAAAAAAAGGCGTTGATTAAAAATGTTATACACTTGATGAATGTTGGGAATTATTTAGCAGATTCAGGTGCCGATCCATGGCCGTCTTTACTTTCGTGTATCCTCGGGCTGTAATTTTGCACAAACGTTTATTTCAATAACTTCCGTTCTAAAAAGTAATACAAAAAAAGAAATTTTTAAGTCAATTCCTATTTGGTCAACAAAGAAACAATTAAATTTTAGTTACTTTTAATTAAATGATTACATTTAATATAAATATGTATATACATATGACAGAATCACAATATTAAGTAGCAAAATAGAAAACTAATTTCCTTGCAATTTTCTATTTTCCTTTCTTTATATGGTGTTGGACTATTATTTTTGTTTATTACTATTTATTCATTATTTAAATTTAATTATTCGAATAAAAATAGTATGGTTAAAGAATGCATTCACAGAATTAGGCCATCCCAGGTGAGTTCGAACTCACAACCTTTGGATTAGAGGATCCAATGCCCTGTTAATTACGTTACCGGAACACAACGAACAATTTTCCTTTTTATACATGGTGTTGGACTATTATTTTTGTTACTATTTATTCATTAATTATTTAAATATTAATGAAGTAATGTTTGAAAAAACTGTCTTAAGATCAAGTGTCATCTCTCCGCTAGAATTTTACAAGGTAAAGGGGGTAATTCAGAGGAAAAGTGCTGACCACGCATTTGTCTTCAGAACGGAGTAAATAGATATCATGTGTGGTCTTTCATTAATTAACAATATACAAGACCAAGCTTTTCTGAAATTTGGATCTGACAGATAGCATGCGACCCTTCATCTAAACATTTATAATTGGCCTCCATGGCAACAGCACCAGAAGGAGTATTCTACCTGCCTTTTAAACAGTTTCAGATCTAGCTGCATATCCATCTGCAATGGGTCTCTTCTCATGTAGGCCTGCCCGGGAGCGAAGTGGAGGATGACCTTGAGAAGGCGGCTGCCAACGATCCTGTGGATCCGGAAGACCACGGTCCTTACATCAACCGAGATCTATTCCAGGGCTAAATAATTAATATGTAGAGCCCGATTTGTCCATCCTGTACCCCCCTGGTACTATCAAAGATATCCGTCATATCCTTCAAGGGTTCCAGATCTTATCAAATGACATTCGCGCGATTTTCAACTGGTCACCTGAAGTGCATGAATTTTGTAGGTGGCAAAAGAAGCTTCCCAATTTGCACCAAATGTGACATTAGTCCTTTTTACTCCTCGGCACATTCTGAAATGTCTGGAGTTTTCTGTGAGGCTTTTGGCCTGCTGTTCTTAGACTTTGTGCGGATTTAGGCTCAGGAATCTTGGTCTAGATGAAACTAGACCAGTTGAATGATCCCACCACCACAATTTTACACAAAATTGCATTTTGAACTTGAGTTGATAAATAAGAAGTATTTTATTAGCTATTGAAAATTTGAACACGATATATATAAATATATATATAGGGTGAGTGTGAACTATTAGTAAGTATTGAAAAATAACACACAAATATATATATATATATAAACATCATCACTCCCTCATCCCGAAATCTACAAAACTATTAGGGCAACAGACTTTAAATTTGGTTGCCATTCTTTCCGGTAAGAACAGGTATTGTAAAAATTGAATCCCAAACGGGTTGCCTAACCTCTCAGAACCCCAAAGGGGTTTGCGAGAGGTTAAGAAGGTTTCACAGATAAAAGTTCTCACTCAAAAACTATTCAACCTACATACTGGAAATTCGGTAATTATGTTTCATTTGTTAAGTAGATATTTATTAAAATGGGTTTTGCGGAAGTCGACATCCAAAGGATGTTGTAAAGGAATAGCAACGGGGCGTATAAAAAAGAAAAGTTTACCTACAGACAAATTATGGTAAGCATGTTTTTTTTCATCGAACAGAGATTCGCTAAGAACGGGTTTTATGCAAATCGACTCTCAAACAAGGAGAGCTGAGAAGGGTTAAGGGACGTTATTGAAAAGCGTTCCGTTATTATACTATTCGACTTTCAGGCATGAAATTTTGTAAGTATGTTTCTTTTGCTATCTACGCTTTTAATGGAAACTGTGATTAATATAGGGATTGTGGGAGGGTAGTCACGAGAAGTGAAGTTACAAAATTCAAGGTTGGGAAATATTAGACTTGAAGATTTAAAATTTACTAGCATGTATTTATTTATTTACTTTAATAGATATCCTCCTAAAATGGGTTTTGTAGAAATCGACTCTCAGGGAATGTTGCGGAGCATTTTGACCAAGTTTCCGTGTCTGGACTATTATAGATCCGCAGGAACTGAAATTTAGCAATAATGTGTGTTTTTGTTGTTGTTGTTTGTTGGTAAATCACAAAAAGAATTTGTTTTACCAAAATTTGGCTCTAAAGGGTCTTACTGGAG
>BMAV01005220.1:8439-43083 GCA_019973955.1 Trichonephila inaurata madagascariensis
TTAAAAATTATGAGGTCCAGTTCAATAGCGAAGTTTTGAAGTGTGACATGCATAAACACACAATCAAAGCATTTCAAAATCTCAGTGGTATAAATTGATCGGAAAGAACGCGTACATAAAAACTAACACTACGGATTTAATTTGTATTGACGTTGCACTCTATAAGCAGTGTTTCCCAGCCTTTCTATCACCGCGAACCGGTCAGCGTTTGATAATTTTACCGCGGTACGCTGGTGGTGTGTGTGGGGGGGAGATTGTTATATTTTAGATTGTTTTGGTTTAATAATTTTAATTTAATGCCTTCAGAATAAGAGAGAGTTACATTAAAAGGGACATGGTACGATTTAAGCAAAAATTTTTAATTTATGAATTTTCAAAATTTTTTTGGTTGCCTCCTATGTGTGTATACTATGTGAAACAGATTTTGAGCTCAACATTTCATATAAAAAGCTAGTCATTTAATTTTTTAAGGGAAAAACTTTAAATTTTTGATATGACTTTAAAATGCTACTCCTCCCACAAAAATTTACGTACATGCATGGAATTTGACTTACAAGTACATCAAACTACGTATAACAAATGCTTATTGAAAATTCCTTAAAAAATGTATACATTCTGAGTTATATTGTTTTTAAAAAAATAAGTATTGTTTTGATTCAAAAATGCATACCAATTTTTGTTAGATATACAACTAGCAATAGCTAAAAAAAAAGTTCAAAGCTTTAGGCACAATAGAAAAAAAGCCTTGGCATTTTAAATGAAGATAAACTAGTTATTTTATCTTTCTGAGATAATTAAGTTTAAAGTTATGATTTGCCATAGGAATGTGAATAAAAACGAACGCGTAAAAGCTATCATAATTCTGCATTTTTTAAGTTTAGAGATTTCAAATTTTGTGAAGTTACAGAAAAGTATATAATTTAGACTAAAAAAATTAGATTTGATTTTTTGACTGATTTTTGTCAATTGAATCGTACTGCGTCCCCTTTAAAAGTAAACATAAAGTGATTTATCATGGAATATAAAGTGGTTTCAGTGGAAAGTCGCACAAACCCGAGAGAAATACACCCCAGTAAATAAAATGGAAATAATTTAATGTTCCTTGCGCGACCCGGTATTATTTGATCCACGGACTGGCACCGATCCGAGGTGTGGGTACCACTGCTCTAAAGTAAAGAGATGGCTATTGACGATGGACCTCGAGATTTCGAACAGCTGTCAAGTGACGAGGAACGACATAAACTGTCACTAGGGTTTCTGAATTTTTCCATTCCCGGGAATGTAATTGTCTTTCCCGGAAATACATCAAAATTTCAAAAAAATTAATCAGTAATTAAAATAAAATCAATAATAATTATGTAAAATAAGGATACATATAAATTCCAAAATCAATACTTATTTATATAATGAGCTAAAAAATTCAAAAAATATATAATTGATTATTTATTTTTAAAACAGGATTTCAGAAACCATAAGCAATTTATACTTTTATCACTCAGGCTAGTATTAAGCTTTGTAACGAACCATCCGGCAGCAGAAAATGCTCTCACGGCTTCAACTGACGTTGGAGGAATTGTTTTTAAAGCCTCATAGTTTTATAATGCTTGGTTATGGATTTTCGGTTGAGTCGAACAACTGCATATATCTTGTTTCATTATTTTGTTGAAACTAGTACTCTTCTTGGTTGAACAATATAAAACTTTTGTTTTAAAGTGAATTGCTGTCTAATTTTTCATCCAATGTCAGAGGTTTTCCTTTAAGCCTCGTCTCTATCATTCGGGCTTATTCTAACCAAACAATTTTTACCAAGCAATCGCGAAATATCGATAGTAACTGAATTTTCTTCCAGAAAAAAAAAAAAAAAAAAAAATTCAGGTATTGCCTTAATTTTATTAAAGTTGCGTCTCTCAGTAATTCTTTAGATTATAGAATATTTCATATTTTTCGCAAATTCTGAATTTTGTTCGTTCAATTTTCCAATAACGGAAGAAAATACACCTTCTGCAATTAGCAAAGTTGCCTTTCAAAAATGCATAATTTTTCTAAGCTAATTTTTACTTTCATTAAGACAGCTACAGTTGTAGTCACAGTTTCGATCTCTACATTGGCCATCATTCGTTCTTCTTTAATGTCAATTAATGCTTTTAAAATTGCTGACCTTATTTCTAAAAATCTTTCAAGCATCGCCAACAAACTATTTCATCTTGTTTTGGTATCCAAACAAACCATCTTTTCATCAAACCATCGATTCCCGGGAATAGAAAAAGTACAGAAATCTTATGATTTCCCGGGAACCCGTGAAAAAAATCCTAACTGACACCCCCTCTTCAAACAATGCAAACGTGATTATTTTGAGCCTCGACAAATTTAACGTGCATTAGCTCTTCCACACGACGTGTTTTCAGTGGCATCAGGACTCGAACCTATGAGTTAGCGACTATGAACACTCGGCTACTCCGAACGTCATCGAATTAAAATAGATTTTCATCGAACAAAAACGAATAAGACAAACACTAACATCTAAACAGAACAAGATATAAAAGTTTCAATCAACATCCATCAACTGATTCTTACTCAAACTTATCAGAGAATTCTATCTCATTGAAACAAGTTCTTCTGTATTGCCACAAATCTCTACTATAATGCTTACATAATAGATTTCCGTCAACAAGGAAGGGGGAAAAAAAAGATTCTGCATTGAAGGGAATTTGTTCCGATGCCTTTTTGAAGGCACTCACTTTTCATCTTCGGTCTCTTTGTGTTAACAAAGGACCTATTTTGTACGCTTTCTGCCCGAAGAGTTTCATATAATGGAAGGTTCGCCCAACTGAACTTTCACAGATAGCCAATGGCGGAAGTAACGGAAATGGGCAGTGTTTTGAACTCTTCTGGTTTCTTATTCATAAAAATCCATCACCTGCATAATAAAGAAATTTGTTCTTGTTTCCTGGCGAAAAATTCTTCAACTATAAAAAAATGTCAAGTTTTTAGGGGGGTTCCCCGCCCCCTCGGGTGTTTCGGAGGAGGAGGCACAATTATATATATAATTCATGCATACTGTCTCATTACTGTAATTTTTAAGTTTTGCTGACTCCCGCTCCCCTTTTCTTTGAATAACAGCTTTGAGCAAATGGTACAAAGTTGTTGAATTATGAAAACATAAAAATTGAGAATATTTTCCATATAATTACAAACAGAATTTTGTTTTGTTTTATACTAAGAGAAATACCCCATATACACAATGTGTGGGTATTTTCTTCTTCATAATTCATTATATAAAGCAGTTTTAAGTTTTTAAAAATCCTAAAAATACAAACACATATTTTTATTTAAAACAAGTAATATAATTTTTTTTTTTTAAAGTCAATTCCTACTTTTATCAACAAAGAAAATTTTTATTTTAGCAACTTTTTATTAAATATTTACAATTAATATAAATATGTATATACATATGACAGAATCACAACATTAAGTGGTAATTAATTTTTACTAATTATCATTAAAGTATCGTATTGTCATCCAAAACAATCGTGTATATAAAATTTCTGTTCTATTGAATGCTTTAAAACGTGAGAAAAAAACCTTTTCAAGTTTTGACACGCCAAAAATGATACTAACGTGGTTGTATTTGTAATTCTTTAAATAATTAGTTTTAATCCATTATAATTTTTATTAATTATTATTATATAATTGTATTGTCATCCAATATAAATTTCAGTTCAACTGAACACTTTAACACGAGAAAAAAACATTTTCAAGTTTTGACACAAGTCACCAAAAGAGTCGCTAAGTCACCATAAATGATGCCAACGTGGTTGTATTTGTAATTCTTTAAATAATTAGTTTTAATCAATTAATTTTTATTAATTATTTTATATTATTGTATTGTCATCCAAAATAATCATGTATATAAAATTTCAGCAATTGAGCGCTTTAAAATGTATTTTATTAACGATTGAAAATTCCACCCAGATAAATAAATAAATATAGAGATTGTGAGCTAATAGTAGGAATTGAAAAATACATCATACTTTGTTTTACAAGGAAATATATTATTTTATAATTATGATAATTATCAAATTACTCATATGTTTGAAGTTCACAGTTTCCAGCTATTTTAGTGTTCCGACACCGTTTTTTCGATGTAGCAAATACCTTTAAATGTTATTTAACTCTTTATATTGATCCCCAAAAATTGTTTAAACAGGGTGTATCGTTAGATTATTTTCCATTAGTTGAGTCATGTGTCCTCAGAAAATAAGTATAATTTTCTTTCAGGTTACACAAGGCGATGGAAGCGCCGACTGGAGATCAGGTCCTCCAGATAGCTTACCAGAGCTTACGAAATTAAGTGTAGAATGCGGTAAAAAAGAAATGACTATATACCTCCAATTTAGTGCACCGTATGATGGCAGCGTCTATTCAAAGACAAATGGACAATCCAGTAGATGCATGCATGTAGCACCACATTCTCGTATCACAGAAGCGACTTTCACTATCGAGTACGACGACTGTGGAACACGTTCCGATCCTCATGGTAAATTCTATGAGAATACCATAGTCATCCAGTATGATGACGTTGTCATTGAGGCTTGGGATGAGGCGAAGAAAATCAGATGCGAGTGGCATGATGGATATGAAAAGTCGGCCTTCAAGATGCCAATTACCATTTCAGACCTTGATGTGGTGGAGATGAACTTTCAAGGTGACGATGTCGATTGCTGGCTGGAGGTACAGGATGGCAAAGGCCCCTGGTCTGCGAAGGTAGAAGGACTGGTACCTTTGGGAAGTCCTCTCACCTTGGTAGTAGCGATACAGGACAGTGAAGGTCATTTCGATATGAGAGTCAAATCCTGCATCGCCCATGACGGACAGAAACATCCGATACATTTGACAGATGAGGATGGTTGTGTCTTAAGACCCAAGATGATGACTCCATTCCAGAAAACGACGGAAACTAAAGGTACGGCAAGTGTTATAGCGTACAGCCACTTTTATGCTTTTAAATTTCCAGAAACGGTAGAGGTAACAATCCAGTGTACAGTGGAGATTTGCCGGCATGGCTGTCCAGGAACTTGTGTGGAAGGTCGAGATTCACAACCACCAGAAAATGATGGAGTCTTCCAAGTACCACCTTCTAAAGACTCTGAAGATGTACCAACGTATAAGGATTCGTTTCCCTTCTCATCAGTCATCACATCAAAGCCCGATATACATAATCAATCCTCAAGTTTAAATACATCGTCGAGTACCATAATAGGAAACAAAGAAAATATCACAAAGGAAGAAAATTCGGATCCTCTAGAAACGAGTCCTAATACGAATTATGATTTCTATGTTAACAGATATCCTTATGATTTGTTTGATGATTTATTCGTTGAAGATAGACAGGACGATAAAAATGAATACGACCGCCCTCCAGACAAAAAGTATGCTGATGATAATGAAGATGTTTACTATTCTCAGCTGCCTAATATATTCAGTAGTGTGGGAGAACACGGGAAAAATTTCCCAGCTGCACAGTATATTCAAAATTTACAAAACGAAACAAAGACTGAAAAGGATTATTTAGGAGTTATAGCTAATAGCAGTGATTTTCCAATGTCAGAAGAATCACATTTGTCAACAGTCCCCAGTTTATTGGATGAAACGACTTTGGCTATTAAAACAGGAATGCATACATCCACTACTGAAGCCAAAATGGAATTAAATACTACACAAAGGCCAAATACAAGCAACACTTTAAAAGTTAATGAAGATGAAATTACAGATACTTCCGAGCAAAAAGATCCAAACGGGGAAAGCCTTCCTAAACAGGAAGCTTTACAGTCCCACAATATTGTCAATGATAGTACTGAATTTGAAAATGCAGACAGAAGTGGCGAAATTTTTTTGGATTCAAATGATTATAATGATGCCAATGTGGAAAGTCGTCAAACAGACTATGAATTTAACTCTAATAGGAAACTAAGCGAGGAAGACATGTTCTCGAAGAAAGATACTGAAATTCATTTTGAGGATTACAAAGTTAAAGCACGAAAGCCAACTGACAATTATGAAGCAAGACAAAATTATCACTACAGACATCAATCATTTCTTCCACCGGCTCCTGCCCCTCCAATAACACTTTACAATGGTGTGCCCCTATATTATTACACACAGTCTAATCCTAACATTGACCATCTAGAAGAAGAAAGTCATCCATATCTAAGTAGGTATCCTTATCAAAAAAGTTACATCAAGTCGAAATTGAGACGACCAGGCAGACGTCGAGGAAGAAGAGATATTGGAGAGAAAGAACAACTGGGTTTAAAACAGACATTGAGAGTAATAGCAATAGAAGATCTTGACTTTTTCACAAAAGACAACGAGAAGATTAAGCCACTGTATGTTGGCAAACCTGATGCCAATTCTGATGTATGCATGGCACCTTCAAGTTTAGCTGCTGGTTTAGGTCTTCTTCTTTTAGCAAATATCTGTGTTTTTTGTGTTGTGGTGTTTCTTGGCCATCATTATTATATTCATAAAAAGGCAAAGGTAAAAACTGTAGAATTACTAGATACTGAGCTATCATAGCATTGCATAAAATGAGTCGAAATATGGTAGAGCTTACAAGATATTAAAGGAGTTCGATGATATTTCACATTGACTATTTATTTAATCAAAAATACTTCAATATGAAAATGATGTAAATAATAAAGCATTAAAATATTTAAAAAGATGGTACATGGTTTTTATCAAAAAAAAATTTAACACTGTTTTCAGATGTATGCTATTTAATTCTTCACACACACACAGTTCACTTTTACTTCAAAGATACTAAATGGAATAAAAATATTTTTTTTAAAACAGAAATATCAAATTTTCCTTTATAATAAAAATCTTAAATTTACTTTTCTCTCAAAAAATGAAAAAAATAATTATGAGATATTAACTATTTATTATTTTTAAATATTGTTATATACATAGTCCCAATGTTTCAATTATTCAAATTCTAAAAATAAATATCTATTTGATTAATAAAAAAAGTCATTCATTTATAGTTGATTAAAGCTGAAGTTGGAATTCAAATAAAAAAAAGCAACTGTGCCTAACTAATTGTAACCTGAAATATAAATCAGTTAGTTAAAATTTAAATAGCATATTTTTTTACAATATGTAACCATGAAACTATGACACTTTTTCCATAATACTGAACATTAGTTTCAATAATTTTTCTAATGATAATCGATACTAAATTCTGTTTGAATTATCTGAGCAAATGAGATTAAATACAGATTTATATAAATTAAAAACAAACAAAACAGTTGATATGCTTCAAAAATAATTTATTTGGCTTAACTATATTATGCAGCATACATTTATATTTATAACATATAGTATAATGTTTGTTTTTATTTATTGCTCAGGTTGAATTTTTTTTTCAAAAATTACATTCTACATAAAAATAGATACACATCAAATAAACTACACACACACATATATATATGTATAAACACATTCAAAAAGAGCTTATGTTCTACAACTGAAGGTATATTTTGTGACTAACATCAAGAAAGCTAAATGAAGGGTAAAAAAGATAAAATAATAAATAAGATAATAGTTTGAAAGTATTGTTATTGCATAAAAATGATAACTGGCAAAAAAAAAAAAAATCATAGGTAAAATACAAAACTTTCAGTTGAATAATATATTTAACATATTAAATGGAATACGATATTTTTTTAAAGTAGAAAACATCCATAATATATTGAATGAAATATTTCTTTGATTTTTTTTTTTAAAATACTTTTTATAAATGCAATAATTTTTTTAAAAAAATCACATGAAGCAGAAAGTCACATAAGATAAATAATTTTTACTTGAGACATTCAAAAACATTTTAATCATTTATTTTAAATGTTAATGTGTTTTTAATGAAAACTAAATCAAAAATAGGATACACAACTGAAACTTTTAATTAACGTTTATATAACAGAATTAAGCAAAATTTCAATTATGAAACAATTATTTTAAAATAATGAACAGAATAGAAACTGGTATTACTAAAAGAAAAAAAAATAGTAGCAAAATGTTATACTTTTATAAGTACTAAAAAAGGCTTAAATATACTAATAAGAATTTACATCATCACAAATAGATTATATACATATCTTGAAAAAATCTGTTATCTTTTAACAAATAAGATAATAATTACACACTTTAAGTTATGCAAATGAGGTAGAGATAATACTAAAATGCAAAATATCCAATAGTTGAAGCTTTTTTTAAACATGGAATGAGAAAAAAATATTATAAAAAGTATTAAAATATATATTTGAGCATATTATTTTTTTTAAATCAGTACGAAAAATAAGAAAAACTACTTAATACATTTTGAACATAAAATTTGGAAAACTCCAGAGAATTATTTATATACATAAATTAATACTTTGCAATATGCAGCAACACATACACCAATGATAATATGTCCCAAACAATTATTTAATACATAAATTTAAATGCACAATAACTCTTAATATAGTCAAACATACTGGAGTCACAAATAATCAATATTTTAACAGGAATGGCACACATGTATAAATATTTTTAAAAATGGCAAAATGTTTAATTCAAAATGGTACATTTGAGAAAAATGGTTTTTTTATTCATGATTATTTGAATCGAAATGTTCACTAAAAAAATAATTTTATCGAGTATGTTAAAACAAAAGTATTGAGAAATTTAATTTTTAATTAATTTGATTATATGTATATAAAAATTTAAGTATTTTGTGAAAAAAAAATCCTTTTATCTTACTTAAAAATATTTAAAAAAAAAAAAAAAATGGAAAAGGAAAACAAGAATTTTTTTATACATACAACACAAGTATAGGAATAATAATTATTCAAAAATATATATCATGTATCAAAATAAAATAATATTCACATTGTGGAATGCTAGTTATTAACAATATAACAAAAATTTAATGAGTAAAATTATATCAATTGAATATGACCTAAAAATTATTTGAACCACAAAAATTTCTAAATAAAAATACATACATTGCATGAGTGACTTTAAATATATTCTTACAAAATCTGTAAAAATTAACAATTTTCTTTAAAAAAAAGGAACCCTTGAGGCAGGATTTTGATTCTTTTGTTTCTATAATCTGTTGTAAAACTTTCTTGGTAATTTCATTCTCATAAAGTTATAATAATAATTTTTCATGCTTTTTAAAGCAAATTTAATAAAAATAGTGAACAGAGTGTAAACCTCTAAAAAGAATATATAAATTAAACGTACAGCCTAACAGTTAAGAAATTTGGCTTATTTATTTAAAATGGAAAAAAGTTTCAAATAGGAACAATATTCTAGTCATAAATTAAAAAAAAAAAAAAAAAATAAGGAATAATACATAAGTATGGAAGAAAAAACAAAAGTTAATAAATATTTTGAGCAAAAAATTATGAGAAGTGAGAAATTAAAAATTAATATGTATGTGAAGTGATAACCCAAGAACACTAAAACTTATTACATAACATGCATTCATTCTTAAAAAATAAGTTTTGTTTTGAAAAATGCATTATCATATTAAAATTGCATGAATGTCTAAGTAACTAGTATAAATATATAAATACAACAAGAAAATAAAGAAGTACAACAATAAACATGAAATACAATTTATAAACTTTAAAAAATTCAGTCAATACAGAAGAAAATACTTTGTTATAACATACAATTTGAGCACCCCCTCCCCCCAAAAAAACATTTAAATATATATTTTTTTAATATAAAACAAATAAGGCTCAACAATACATTCAATATCTATACCTTTTTTTTTTTTCATTTGCTGGAAAATTGCACTCACAAGAAAAATATTTTTCATTTCATAAATATGCACACATTTTTTTCAAACAGCACCATCTATATAATTTTAATAGCTTTACTTCAGCATGCCAAAAAGCAAGCCTATCTTCATTTTTCTATAGAATTACTTTTTGGGACCAAGTATTGCTTCATCCAATTTTTTTTCTATCTTATCATAGGAATCTTGCCCCAAGTAATCTATTCTTCCTTGCTCCCATTCTGACAGACGATCCTGCACTAGGAACTCAGAGAAATTTGTTGGGCTACATATACTAGCCTGTCTTGACGAAAGTGTCATTCTTTCTAGCTGTTCTGCAATGGATGGCTGAAAAAACAACAAAAACTTGCAACCAATCAGAAAATTACAGACTTTAATCCATTAAATGAAAACGAAATTACTTTTTTTTATCAAAAACAAGTAATATAAAATTTTTTTTTTACATCTCATTACCTACTTAGATCAACAAAGAAAATTTTTATTTTAGCTACTTTTTATTAAATAGTTACAATTAATATAAATTACATAAAATACATATGACAGAATCACAACATTAAGTTGTAATTAATTTTTATTAATTATCCTTAAAGTATTTTATTGTCAACCAAAACAATCCTGTATCTAAAATTTCAGTTCAATTGAGTGCTTTAGAATGTATTTTATTAACCATTGAAAATTCCCCCAAGATAAATAAATATATAGAGATTGTGAGCTAACAGTAGGAATTAAAAAAAAAAGACAGACAAGAACAAAAATTTAATATTGAAGATTTGTTCATTAATTTTTAGGAGTGAAGGATCTTTTTTTTTTATATATATACAGCTCTTTTGGCATTATGATCAATATGTTATCTAATCACTCCTCGAGGAAAAATGCACCAATATTTATACAATAAAATTGTGTCAGTGTGCTCAAAAAAATATTTGACCCACATAAAAAGTACTTATATTCAGCTTAGTAATAAAACTCTTTTTTTCCCATAAAAAAAGTAGTCCTCTCCATTTAAAAATTGAAAAAGAGTAATGATACATAAGAACAGAAAACTTCTGTAAAAAGGAAATTTACTCTTTAAGAGATTTTATGCTATAAAACCATTTTTCCATTAAAAGCCACTAGCCCATGAATTTCATGGCTGTATAGCCCTAAAATTCATAGGTTATTTCAATTAATGCACCATTCCATGAGGGAGAGAAATGGTCATGTAACAAATGCTAAACATTCTCACCTAAATAGATATGGAGAAATTTCACTGTTTCCAGGGGATGGATGATGAGAGTTTGACTATTTTTTAGGGTGAAATTTTAAAATAAAAACTTCCAAATTCCCCAAGCTGATAATGACACCATTGTTAGGCTTATCATGGATATGAAAAGTGAAAATGAGGGGAGGGGGGAGGAAAAACACACACATACTCAAAGTGAAGTAGAATTCAGAATTATACTTTTGATAAATAAGGGGAGGGGGAATGAAATGTCTTTTTCCCCACATAGGAAAAATAAAACATATCCTTGGGATGCAATTTTAATTGAGAATACTAATCCTACACAATTTGTATTGTTTTATGTAAAAATGCAGATATCCTGATTATTCATTGGGATGCCATTAAACACCAGCACAATCTCATTTGTTATTTGAGCATTATATCTTTTTCTTCATTGGCTGAAAATAAGTCACTTTTCTAACGTATGTCCTAACATTTTCAAATGCCTCGTTTTCTTCCTACAGAATCTGCTGTTCCGATTCCCACATTATCTTGGAAGTATCTACTAAAAAGTCTTGACTCCTTCAATGATCTCATCAGTTCCAGATCACACTCAGAATTTTCTCTGTGCTTCATTCTTTGACAAGTAGTAAGATCAGAGTCCAAAACATACAACTCGGTAAATTTTTCTTCTACTTGAGCTGGGTGCAGTCCTATTATAAATTTGACCTTGAAGTTGGAAGCAATATGCTCCTCCGCCGATAGGCACTACGATCTATGCACCCAATGAAGCAAATGATACAGCACTATTGTACAACCTTACATCATTTTTAAAATGCTTTAATAACATTGGTAAAAACAGTAACTTGTATTGTGTTTCTAAAGTAATATTACATGCTTAATTCAAATCTGCAATCAGAATTTTTTTTATCATCCAGTGTTTGTACAATTATTTTTTTTTAATTATTGCTTCATGGATTTTTAGAAATTTATTCAGGGACAATTAAGGTACATAAAATATTTTAAATGATTTATTTGTATGAAGTATGGTCACTCAAAGATTGTGCCATTTTATAAAGGCACAAACTCCATGTGTTTATCAACAGGCAGTGAATGGATTAGATGATTTGTCTGGAATGACATCACAACAAGGAACCAGACAGTTGTTTGATCTTAATCTCAGTGGTGCTTCATAAATGCTACAGTATTGCAATGACATTTACTGTGTATGGATGTAGTAAGGTTGCATTCCATTCTATATGTGTGTTTCATAAGTTAGTTAATATATGCCAAGGAATTGTGTTAATCATCCAAATAACTATTTTGTGTGTCAACTTTACATTTAAAAAACAGCAATATTTGATAATCTGAATTAAAAAAGGTAATGAACTGCACTTTGGCTATAAAGTAAAGAATTAAGATAAAAACTGAGTATCTCATATTTATTGCTCAGTATGTGAATTACCTGATTGAGACCAGACTTGGGGTTCTAGATTCATGATTGTTGTCATAACCACAGTATGGCATGAACCTCAAGATCATTCATCCGACTGTTATTTCTGTATCACGTATAAGGAATAAGTAGAAAATCCAAGCCTGCAGTAAAGTATCAAAATTCATCGTCCACTGTGAGGTGTCAGTACCTCACAGTGAGAATTTACAGTATTACATCCACCAACAGATCTAAGGAATGTTTTTATGTAACCATCAGGAATTTAATGTATTGTAACAACATTTGTGCATTGATGCCCTTGAACATGAACCTTTAAATAACCTAATGGAGACTATTCATTGACTCTTCATAAACCAGTTTAAAGGCTGTCTTTTACACAATGAGAACAAATTTCCTTCAGTCCTCCTAGCATTTGAAACCAACAAGAAAGAAACATGAAAATTCCGATAGAATAAACTCAATATTACAAGTTTTGCTGGACAATGTGTTGCAATTTAAAAGTCATTACATTGTTGATGGTTCTACAGCTTAGCTACGCTTAATTTTGTTGTTTTTGTTTTGTACTGCCATAAGATTGTAAGTGAACTGTTATAGTCATAGAAAAATATGGGGTGTAATATGTCCGTAAAATTGCATTTCTTGGATTCCCATGTGGATTTCTTCCTTGACAATCTTGGTGCTATCAGAGACAAATACAGGGAAATTTTTCACTAATACATTTCTGCCACAGAAAGGAGGTAACAGCTGTTCAGCTACACGAGGGCTTTTGGCGACGGACCACGTAATTTTGAACCATGGTCAAGTGACGTGGACGACACCTGAGCTGGCACCCCCCTCTCCTAACTACCACACCACACCAACGGGAGGACGTTTCAGCTCTCGACAGATTTAACGTGCATCGCTGCCCTACACGGCGGGTCTTTAGTGGTACTGGGCTCGAACTCATGACATGCCTGCCATGGTCCGATACCTTAACCACTGGGCTACCGCAGCCCTCGAGGTATCAGGGAGAAAGGAGAGCAAGAATGCTTGCTGACTATGCTGAACACTTAAGTAGGATATTACAGAAGCCAAACAATGACAGAAATCAATACCTTCACATTTTAAGTAAGCGGAACAGTATCCTGCCTGTATATAAATGTATTAAATTTGTTCTTAATTAACATGTGTGTCACAAAAGAACTACCAGAGATGGAGAAAAACTAATTATATATTTGAATTTAGCATAAAGAGTTCTAACAGGTCCACACATCTTTCTTTAGTCAAGAAAAAAGTTTAATTTTGTTGACTAACTATAATTAGTTGCTAACTTCCATCAATCCTTTCCAATTTCACTGGATATACTAAAGACAGTTCAATAATTTTTCTGTTATAGCAGCAAATATATTAACTCCTTTCAAATTCTTTTTGACTCAGAAATCTAAAACACACTACATTTAAACCATAGATCTTCCATTTCTGCACAGTTATGCTCTTTAACAAGAGGGTAAAGAGCAGTTCTTGCAGCATAAAATGTTTCAATCGGATAGTGAATTCATCCTTCACTCACATTTAGATGGTATTCTCTTACATATTGTGTCATGCTTAATGGTTAACTATTTTTATATTCTTTTGTTTCTTCCCTTCTTCTGTTCCAGCTATGGCTTTCTGACTGTGCTATGGTTGATAATCGTTGGTTTCTTTTTCAATTTCCGCAGTTCTCTTTTCATGTGATCTAATTTTATGCTGTCTATAAGCATTATCACCTGTAGTTCTTCTTTTTCTTTTAGGCATCAGAAAAGGCAAGGAGTATGTAAAGTAAACAAAGCAAAAATAATAATTATAACTTTAAGCTTAAAACCTTTTTGGTCTTAGCTTGAGAAGGAAGAAACACAAACTTTTTAAAATCAATGAATAATAAATTAAAAATCACAATCAAAAGTAATACTTCAGTCAAAAATCTATATTTACCAGCACATAACTTAACAAAAAGAACAGAAAAATATAATGTTACTCCATGCTCAAGTTGCTGGCAAAAAAAAAAAAAAAATCATCAGTAAAAATGATTCTTGTTGATATTACAACATGAGATAAGAAAGAAATAATAATAGAGAAAACAAAAGCTTTACAAAATAATAGAGAAAGTCAAAAATCAATGAAGAACTTTACAAAAAACAAGTAAAAGCAAAATAAACAAAAAGTACTCTTCTTACATCACGCAAATCGAACTCGAAAGCTGAATGCAGTTCAACCGACAAATCACATAGCAAGAATTTTCATAAAAATATTTCAGCATAATTTTTAAAACTTCCTATCTCTCTCAGTACAATAGACAATATTACAAGAAAAACTAATCATCCTTTAACTAAAGAGTTCAAGTAATTAATAACTTTTTAATTAATTGTAATTCCAGAATTTAAATGGATTTCTTGGATTATTTATTATTTTTACTTTTGGTGCATTCAGCAGTTTATGAGAAAAAAGCTGTTTTTTCCTAACATATTTTTTTATTTTTGACATGTATTTGTTTATACCCAAATTTTAATAGTATAGATTACAAGAACAAAAGTATGTTGACTTATTTCTCTCTCAATATATTCATTAAATTTTAAAATTGCTGACATGGCCTGACATTTTTTTTAGATTGCACTCAAACACATGTACATGCATACACACACACAAAAATTAAAAATTAGATAAAGTCATGAAAAAGTTTTTCTTAAATAATTTAAAATTTGCAATTGAAAAAAATTTAATAATTTAAATACATTGATTTGAAAAAAAAAAAAAAAAAAACTACATTGAAGATTATAGAGATCAATTAAATGCTTAAAACAAAATCATCCTCAAAATGAAAAGAATAATTTCAAACTATGTTAATAAGAAATTCATTGTCTACGAATATCATTTTGATAACACCTACCTGATGTCTCTGTGTTAGCTAGAAAATTGCAAAGTGAATTAAAAAAGACAATAATCACAAAACAAAATTTATATTAAATATAAATTATGAACATTTTAAATAAAATAATAACCATTCCTAACTCTATCTTTAAAAACAACTGAAATTTTTTTTACTAAGATTCTTTTTTTAAAAAATTAGTTGCTGAATCCAGGGGTTTTCTCTTTCGTTTTACTAGATTATGTTAATGAAATTCTAGTTATTCTAAAGAACAACACACAATTTTGAATCAAATGCATCAATTTTCATAAAAAAAAGTATTAATTAAATCATCACATTAAAGTGTTAACATTTTATTTCAACATTCAAACCATATTTACATTAATATTATCCAGATTTGGTTTTCTTTTATTCCTAAGTCACTAAACACACAATATTTGATCTAAAATACTAGATACCAAAATAAAAGATTTTTTGAAGAAATGTTACTTCTACTTAAAAAAAAAACAACTATTTTTTTATGAATTAAAATTTAAGAAAGTATATTTATTTTTTTGTTTTCTTCAGTTGGTTGCAATTTCTTTTCAACTTTTTATTCATTCTTATTTTTTATACTTAAAATTATTTTTTAACTAATTTGAAAAAAAAAGGATTGCACACAAACCATTAAAATAATTATATTGCAATATTACAAGCAATATACAGAAATTCGCAGTTGCTCACCCACTTCATTAGTTATTTCATGATGTTTTATGACTATATATTGTTCTCAAGTTATTGATATCTAAATTCTACTATTACACTTTTAACAACACCCAAAAATATTCTTATACCCCTTGTCTTTTGATTAAAAAAAGACAGGACTTGAACTTCAGAACTAAAACAGAAGTATACATATTTTTTAAACCATGTTATCAATTTCCATAAAACCCTAAGAGGATCTCTACTCAACAAAAAAAACATGTTTGTCCAATTTCAAATCTGTGCGTCTAACAATTTAACAAATAACTTGTATTCTCAGCAGATCTCTACTCAACAAAAGAAACATTCATGCCATTTACTTATCACAAGACCAGACCAACAAACTTAGTTGGTCTGGTTTTGTGATAAGTAAATTAGCAAGTCACTTTCCTCTTAGTGTTCTTGTTGCCGTGTCCTTCCAAAAGGGAAGGAATGCAAGTTGCCAGAGCCTGAGACAGGTTGGACTTCTACACAATAGATGGTGACACCACCATCTCTCCCTCCACAATTAAGGCATGGAACTGGAGGGAAGGGAAATATTCTCCAGCCCCCTGCATCCGTGGTTTCTGCTGCAACCACCCATAAGACTTTCTTCTTACAAATATTGATAGATCGATAGATAAATATAGACATGTAATGTGAAATGTAATACATCAAATTTTTTCATTTACCCTAAATCACATGAAAAAAATTTACTTACTCCATTTTCTTTAGATGACACATGCTCATTAAATATTTTCCACCACATCTTGAGATAATCTGACAAAGGAGCACTACTTGAGTGAGGAGCATCTATAGAGCCAGTATCTTTGTTAAAGTGAAACATCCAAGGTTTTTGATTGCCCAGAAAATGTACTATTTTTACATCTCCTCCAAATCTATGAAGGAAAAAATTAATCATGCATAAATTTGGAGGTTAAAAATTCTTAGAAACATAAAAGGGGATATTTGATCATAACTAATTAATCATATTATGAGGATACAAAGAATTACAGCACACAAATTAACAGAAACACAGTTTTATAAACTCAAAGCAATAAGTAACAGGCAAACAGAGATAAATTTAATCTTGCTTATACATTACAGGAATATTGTAAAATAATCTACATAGAAAGATACAAAATTTAGAAGCTTCTATAGCATTACAAACAAGTTAATATAAATTATGTTTTTTAATTAAAAAATTCCATTCATTAGATTAAATTTACATCTGTTAGGACACATATCATGGATGGTCAGATACAAAATTATGTGCAAAAGGTATGGTGAGACTGCTAATATAATTTTTCAATCAGTAAAAATTTCACAAAAGCTTTAAAATTTAACAAACTTTCATATACATATACACATTAAAAATTGTTTTCTATAAAATGTAAATATTAGTGAAGCAAGAACTACAAAATAAGGCGATTCAATAATTCGAAACTGTATAGCTTTGCAAGAAAGACAGATTTAAGATGATATAAAGCTAAGAAAATCACTTTATTTTAATCAAATTAAAGATTTACTTTTGCATTTAAAGTGCAAGTTTAAATCAAAAGAAAATATAAAACAAAAGAGATAAATGCACTAGCTTCTGTATTGATAGAAACTTTTGAATGAAATTTTACCAATTTTCCAGAATTGATAAAAATTTATTATCACAATTTATTTATGAATTTCATTACCACACATAGTATTGCATCAGAATTGTTTGGTCATTGTCAAATAAAAAACACAAATAAATTTAACAAATTGAAAAGAAATAAATAGGCATTAACTTTAAACATATTTGGATTAACAGAAGCAATGTTGATTCAATCACCTTAGAAGATGGTTTAAAATCAAAATAGCCTTTTTGGCATAGTATAATTTCCATAAACAAAACTTGATTATGAGGTCCAGTTAATAACCATTGAAAATTCTTTTAGAGTAAATATGATAAATATAATTAAAAGTTATTCCTTGAATAAATACACTTAAAAAGGCATGTTTTTTTCCGCATAAATATTTTTTAGCCCATGTATAAAATAATCTTTAAGAATAAACAAATTCTCAAATATCTGTTACTTGGAACAGTTGAAGAAAGAAGGAGGAAGGAAATCAGAATAAAAAACAGGCATTCATGTACATTTGAAAAAAAAATTGAAATTATTTTACTAACTGTTTAGAAACTTTATTGTAACACACTTAGCTACCTACATCTGAAAATGTCTCCATATTTATTAAGAAACTGAAGAAGACATAATGTAAGAAAGTGAAAATAAATTTCTTGATATATAATTAAAGGATTCTTATTTTATATTATAAATATTATTGTCTGGAATTGCATACATCAATATAAAAAATTATTTTTTTGCTGCCTCTTCATAAATGCCAATTTGTAGTACGCTAATTGAATATTACATATAACCCATAAAGAAGCCATATTATTTCAACAAAACTCTGGATATTAACTAGTGCAAATGTCAGCACTGTTTAAAATCAAAATGTAAAGCACTAATAATAATATAATAACTACTCTAAATATTTTCCATATATATATATATATTACAGAAAATCAAATATTTATTTATGTGCACAATTAAATGTGCAAAAAAAGTTTTTAATCAAAACCAAAAAGTTTGAATTTTAACAAAATAAATTAAATAAATTCTAAAAGCAGGAAAAATATATTACAATTATTGAAGTAAAAAGAATTAAAATATAAACACCTACTTATGATAAGCAGGTAAGTAGGTATAACACATATTTATGTTCATGTTGTATATAAATGACAAATGACGAGAAATATCCGAAGTTGACCAGTCACTAAAATATGTATTTAATAGTCCTTGATCTCCACCTAAAACACATGAAATTATGATTTTATTTAAAGACTAATAAGATAAAATCCTATTAAATAATTTTAACAGACAAGGATAAAATTAATACCATCAAAGCTTCCCTCTTCAGCAGCCAATTTCTTCAATTTCTCAAAAGTTTCTATTGATGGCTTAAAGACAAAAACACCAGAGTTAAAACAGTCGGGCCATCCAACATCAGGTACAGCTGAAAGTTCTGACTTTTCAAACAATTCATCACAATTCTTTAAAACCTAAAATAATAAAATACAAATTATAACTTATTAATTAATTTTTTTTTGCTTTCACCACATTTCTTTGGAAGCCTTTTAGCTTGTTTTAAAGCAAATAATGAAAAAAGAAAAAAAGGAATATATCACATTACTCATTATATGTGCCCATTAAGTGTGTATTTTATTTGAAAAAAAAATTATACAGCTTCCTATAAAATATATACACCACTTAAGTTTGATAATCTGTAAACATTAACACTTTGCCATGGTTTTTGGATAACTATATCCTCAAACCATGATCAGATAATATTGATAATACATGATTATAAACTTCACTGAATTTCAGTGTTGAACAAGAATTTAGAAGTAACTTAGATTTAATATCAATAAAGTTTATATTATCCCATAACAATGTCTTCAATAAAAACAATTACTAAACAAAGTTACTTTCAACTGCTGAATTAAGTCCAAATGCAGATTCCAGGCTTGTGAATTACACTAAGTTTAAATACAACTTGGAAATTAGGTAAATTAAATAAGCAAAAGAAGAGAAATCATGTCAAGTAACTTTTGCTGAAAATTATTAAAAATGAAAAAGAAAATAATTATTTAGAGATCAAAGCAATAAAACATAGAATTAAGGGGACACAATACGATTCAATTGACCAAAATCGGTCAAAAAATCAAATTTAATTTTTTAGCCTAAATTATTCTTTATATACTTTTCACAATAACCTTACAAAATTTGAAAGCTCTTAACTTAAAAAACGCAGAATTATGATAGCTTTCACGTTCGTTTTTATTCACATCTCTATGGCAAATCAAAACTTTAAACTGACTTATCTCAGAAAGATAAAATAACTAGTTTGTCTTCATTTAAAATGCTAAGGCTTTTTTTCTATTACGCCTAATGCTTTGAAATTTTTTTTACCTATAGATAATAGTACATGTAACAAAAGTTGGTATGCATTTTTGAATCAAAGCAATATTTATTTTTTTAAAAATAATTTAACTCAGAATTTACCGATTTTTTAAGGAATTTTCAATAAGCATTCATGAAAAGAAGTATTGTAAGAATACCAATCACGTTAATACAAAACCCATACCAACTTTTATTATACATAGTTTGACGTACTTGTAAATCAAATTTCCTGCATGTATGTACATTTTTGTAGGAGTAGCATTTTAAAATCCCTTCACAAATTTTAAGTTTTTTTCTTAAAAAATTACATGGCTAGCTTTTTATGAAATTTTGAGCACAAAACCTGTTTAACATAGTATGCATACATAGGAGGCAACCAAAAATTTTTTAAAAATCCTTGAACTAAAATTTTTTACATAAATCGTACCATGTCCCCTTAAACCAAATACAACAAAGAGTTTTTAAAAAAGTTTCCTTACCAAATAATATTGAAATAAAAAAAAAAAAATTCAAACAACCATTTAAGAAAGTGAAATGAATAAAATGCATTGAACTTCATAAATTTGCTAATTTTTTCTGCCTATCCTTCCAATTAAAATTTTGTAATATCACATTTAATTATTGTTTTTTAATTTATTTATTGCAGTTTTATGTGACTTTAAAGTTAAAAAATTACATCCTACAAACTTCTCTACTTCCACCTTCATTTAGGCACTTAAAGATCCTGGTTGACACTTATACAAGATATGAAAATTGTTAGACCCAATCATATCTTCTAAAAAATTTAAAATAACACATTTCAGTTAAAGTCTGACTTAAGAAAAAAGTTAGGAAATTTTTGTACAGTAGAATTAATTTTAACTTTTAACTGACAGGTAATATAATAAGAATTATATAGCAATAAAATCTGCAATGTTGCCAAAAGGCTACTGCGATAAGTAGGTAGCAAAAGGCTATAAGTAGATCAGCTTGGGGGCTACTCAAGTTTAGACAGAAGTTATAGGGGAACTAGCACATTCTGTGAATGAAGAATAATAAGTTTTTCAAAAGCCTTACATAATTTTTATGAATTACATCCATTCTGTTACAAGGAATATTGTAAATTTATACAGATTAGTATCTGGAAGTTAAAAATTAAAAAAAAAATCATTTTTTTTTAATGTTTGTGTGTGTAAAGGGTACTTAAATTGGCTATTCAAAAATTCAAATGAAAGTTATACATTTAATAATAATACTATATTGTGTTCTGGAGTTCCAAAACGTAAAGATATCAAGTTTCAAGATCAAGAAAATAGGTAGAGATATTGATTTCCTTCATAAAATTAAAACCCTAACATGCTTTATTAAAACTGTTTTTCTTTTCCATTAAAGAAATGTTGTATGCAAAAACTGATGTGTATAACTATGATGTAGATCTGGATAGAAATATCTAGTAAAATATTAATTAAAATCTGTATCAACTAAACATTGTCTTAAAATATATTAATTTACAACCTCCCCCCATCTTACTAGATCTTAAATTCAAAAGACATCAGCACATTTTTTGTTAAAATAAGAATATTTATATTTTTCTTTACCTTGTGAGAAATATTTCTTCTTAAAAGAGAGTTCAAGAACATTAATTTTTCTTTTGGAAAAATCCTAAACGATATTTTAACAAATAATACTAATAAAATATTCAATTCAAAAACTAAAATGAAAAATTTATCAGATAAATCAAAAGAGAAAATTCATTCATAGCATTATAAAAATAAACTACAAGTTCTTAAAATCCTTCTATAAACAATATAATTTTTTTTCTAGTTCTTATATTACCAAAGTATCAGCATCCAGAAAGACACATTTAGAAAATTGAGTCAATTTCCAACAATAAAGTTTTGTTAGAGTCACTCCAAGCTCTGGACGCTGTAATAATGCAAGATTTTCTCCATCATTACTGTCTAATTTATGAACTTCTTCCACGAGGTCAAAAATTTTACATAGTTGATCCCTGAAATATAATTATACACAAATCATATTAAAAAATTATTCAACAAAGAAAATAAATATTTAGATTCCAAATGAGAAATAAAAATAACTTGTTGCTAAAGAAGTTAAAAAGCAAACAAACAATCTAAACAGTAATGATTTGAAGTGAGAAATGCTCTTTTTTATGTGACTTTTTCTGCAATTCAAAATAAATTATCCTCAGAATTTATAAATGCTCTGATTCCTTTGGGCGTGAAGTCTACATGCTTCTGGAGTGCATTTACATCCAGATAATATCATGCATTTGCTATGCAGCTTTTTAGATCTTATATGGAAGAGGAGAGAGCTGTCAGATGTGTTTTTCTGCCATATTCTACACATTTTCTATGGAGTTACAATACAAGCTATGCAGAGGCCAGGGAAGGTGTTGGGAGTGAGACTGATGTTCAGCAAACCAATTTTAAACACTTCTGGCCCGATGTACAGTTGCATTATCGTCCATGAAGTATCCATAGCCATCAAGGTAAAAATGCAATGTTGCAGGGGGCACTTGATTTCCCAGCATATCTAGGTATATCATGGCTGTTTGTCCCCTATTTATAGTTACTCATCAACTTTAAAAATTTATAATTCTACATTTGAATGTGCACAGCAGTTTAAGTACTTTGCAACAGTCATTAGTAATATTAATGATATGATGCTTGGAGTAAATAATAGGCTACTTATGGCAAGCAAATGTTTCTATAGGTTAAGAAACCAATGTAAGTCCAAATTTATTTATGTCAATGCAAAACTCAAACAAAATCTTAATTAGACCAATTGCTTTGCATGGTAGCGAGCTCTGGCCCTTAAATAAATCTAAAAAAAGTAAGCTGCTGAAAATACTCCAAACAGTAGCCCAACGGAGAATATTAGGGCACACATGCAAACTCAGGTTTTGGACCCCCCCCCCACACACACAAATTGTGGGTGTACGTTACACCATTGACTGCAAAAGATTTTGGGTGCAATTACACAAAATGAGATGTCTATAGAATACAATATAATTATGAAATTTACTGCACATTTAAAGAACTGGATATTGTCTAAGTTATAAAGGCTAGTCGCATTAAATGGCTAGGACATCTTTTTAGATAAAATTATTCAAACCCAACGAAATTAGCGACACTTTCAAAAATTGAAGGCCCACGAAAAAGAGGAAGACCCCCCCCCCCCCCCACACACCAGGTGGGTTGATTTTGCTGAGAGAGATCTTTGGGATCTGGGAGTCAACCATAGGCAATCTATCATTCCAAACAGTCAGATGGAGGAGACTCACAGAGACAGTCTTGGCCTGTGAAGGCTGTAGTGCTGCTGAAGAAGAAAATCTGGATCACACCTAATTTATTTTCTTTGACTTTTTTTTTACAGACCTCCTAATATGATGCTTATTCATTACTTTCCTGGTGTATTTTCAAAGAAATTCCCCATTAAACTTGTAACAATGCATCCATACATCACAGGTATTTTCCCCTTGCACACCGAAAATCATTAAAAAAAGGAATGCAAACTATATATTTTAGTTGCAGAAAACTATATATTTTATCCAGAAAAAATAACTAAAAGCAAACGTATATATAAAAATTACAATGAGCATCCCAGCTGAAATCTTAATATAATTTTTCAACAAAAATAATAAAATGTTTAATCTATGAAAATTAAATGTTTCTAAATATCTCTGCCAATTTTAATAACAAACAACAATCAGGTATAGAGAATTTGTCATCACATTGGAATAAGTCTGCACTTTGTTGTACTTAAGTTGCCAAAGTATATATATGTGCACAGTTTGCTAAAAAAATATCATTGTATCAAGAAATCTAAAAAAACATTGCCAAATCCAAGGGTCAAAACCTTATTCTATACTCTAGCTACTATATATAAGATATTCTTTTTTATGATAATTTGATATTAATATAACATGGAAAAAGAAAATCTATACCCCATCCCAAATATAAAAATCTTTCAAAGTTGATCTTTACTTAAGTAAAATTTTTATGATACAAATTTAACATATCTTTAATTTGACATATGAATATATCTGTATTTTCATTATAATACATCAGTTTTAGATAATTGACAAATCCCCTATACATAACTACCTCGGGATTATTTTCAAGTTATACTAATAATTAAAACACTTACTTCTCATATATTACTAACTTCCTTTCACTTTACAGATATGTATATCAACCAGAAGAAAATTGAAGAAAAGTTTAATTACAAGACTATTAACATAATTTAATGGTAATATATCTAAGTTTTTGGTTGTGTGTGTGTATTGATATTAATTGATAATACATAAAAACACATGTTATCAAATTTAAAATAAGTTGTTGTTAATTTGAACAAGTACATCAATCTATAAAATATTTTTCATAAAAGTTACAAAAGAATAAATTTGCCAACAGATAAAATAGGTGAATAAACTGCAAGGTTATTAATAATTAGTTTTTCACTCAAAATAAAGACAAGTCTGCTTTTCTTTATTCTAATTCTGTTTATGAACTTCTACCATAGACTGTTTCTCAAACATAATACTTAGTTGGAAATACATAATCAATTTGAAAAATTGGGATATTAATCAAAATAAATACTACTCATTTTAAAAGAACCAATTGTAAAATCTGAAGTTATCTTTGCAATTCAAATATATAAAAAGTTTGAAAACCTACCGAATTTTAACAGATATTCCTGTAGTAACAAGGACTACTAATTTTGCTTTAGTTTCAACTAACTTTAGTGAATTTGCCAGAACCAATGCTCCACTCCCATAAAAATCATCAGTTGCTAAAGTTACAAATGCAACATTTTCTGTAAAAGAAAAACCAAATTGTAGCAAACCAAAAACATTAAAATCTTAAAACTTTTAGAAAAAATGGAAATATATCAAGTACACATAGTTTCTACTTTGTTTTAATAAAATGTATTGTTTTTAAGCTTTTCACACTAAATATACTACTAAATAACTGTTACAGCACATATTTACAAGAAAACAATATATACCTAAAGAAAAAAGTATATTTCTACAGGATCAAAAGAAATCTATTTACAAAATTTGACACAGATGGACAATGCTAATCTGAAATTCTATTACAATCCAGAGTATAAAGAATTTCCTAATTCCTCAAATTTTTCTTTTCATATATTTAAAGCAATCAAAACAATGCATGTAGCAAGTCTTTAATATTACATATATACATTGATGAAAATAAAATCAAATTCTTTTCTCTCAAAGGAACACATGAATTATTAAGTACATTAAACATTTTAAAGAATGTTTTCATTTTTCAGGGAAATATAATGCATAAAAAATACTTCTCTGTAAAACAGGTAAGACAAGACAAAAGCAGTAACAAGACATGACAAACCCTTTTATTATAAAGCAGCTACCTATTCACAAAATAAGTAAAATTACAATATACCACATTTAAAATTAGACTTAAAATTATGATAAACACTTTCCAGCTACATTGAATTTGAAGCTAGTATGAATGTAATGTGACTTAAAAGATTTTAGAATTTTAAAAAACTAGATATTACATATAACAGCTTTGCTAATTCCTGAACCCTCAGTTTTTTTTCAGAGAACCTGGGCATCATGCACATTCAAAAAATCGATTTTTCAATTTTAGTATTAAAAAATAGTGCATATTTTTCTGAATCTAAAAAATGTAAAACACTTACATGTCTGTTGATAAAATAACCTTAAAATATGAAAAAAGTAATTGACAAAAATGCAAACAAATGTTTAGTTTTTTTCACTTTTTCTCCGAAGTGTAATTTTTTGCTTTTAGGTACACTTTTAAAAATACTATTGTACTACAGGGTTCCAAATTTTTTATACTTCTAAACAGGATACTTGTGCATATTGTGAACCTGGTTTTTTTAGTTGGAGCAGTACATAGTTTTTTAAAAAGTAGTTTTATGTTTAAAAAAGATTAAAAAATAAAAATTTTCAAAATTACAAAGTTTTATAATTTTTCTAAAGAAACTATCTTAATATTTTACTAAAAAAATAGGTTCACTACATTTTGTGTATTGTTTTATATACGTGCAAAAAATATGTTACATATTGAAGAGATACTTTTTTAAAAAATGGTACCTAAACATAAACATCCATTATGAGATCTCAAAAATTATGTCCAAATTAAATTAAACAGAAAAAAAAAAAAAAAAATTTAAAATAAAAAATTATTTTAAAATTTTAACAAAAAAATTAAAAATTTATTAAAAAAAAAAATAAAAAAAAAAAATTTTTTTATTATTTTTAAAAAAAAATTAAAAATTTTATTAAGATCCCAAAAAAAAAAAAAATCTAACCTCTATTGGAAATTTTTAAAGATAAATGTCCCATAAATAAAGAGTTATTTTTGGCATTTTATTCTTTTAAACATGTCCTGGTACCCTTAAAAAGAAATTCAGAGAGTTTTTTTCCCATCTAGTTGTACTGCTCATGCTAATTTTGTAAACTTGTTGAAATTTCACCTATTCCTGTACTTATCACTCTGTTTTTTAAAAAAATTATAATACTCTGCCAACATCTAGGTATATGTCAATTTACAGCTTCCTGAATATATTTAAGCTTACTTATTTAGATTTAAATAAGTATGTATTACATAAGAAAATGAATTGTAACAAAATTGGTTACATTCATATGGGCTATTTTAATCAGAAAAATCAATTGTAATTAACATTCTAAATACTGTAAACTCCGTCCTGTCCTGTGTGCACTTTTAACACAAAAAATAAGTTCCAAATTCACGGGTGCGCGTCATACATCAGATATAAAAATGATAGTTTAAACATTTTAAAAACATAAGCATAGAAAAAAAATTAGACTTCTACTTAGACCAAAATACTGTTTATTTAAAAGAAATGGCATTCCTCTTATGAACCTAAAGGGTTGTAGTTCTAAAAGTGCACTATTTTTTTCTAACGTTTGGAATAATACCTCACATAAATGACTTCAAAATATACAAGTAAAGGCATTGTGAACGTACATTTCAGGTTCCTTCGCAAAAAAGAGGAAACACGTTATACGGTGAACATACCAAAAAATAAAACATGCAGCTTGAAAGTATAGGTGTGTGTTATACGGCAGTGCGCGTTATATGCCAGATTTTACAGTAAAATAAATATATTTAAAATGTATGAAATTCTATCAAGTGAAAAATTATTTTATAATACACATCAATACTTTTCTCACTAAAGTTCCCCACTTTGCACTGTTGTGTTTTGATGTATTTACTTATATTAAGAATTCAGATGGGGATAGAATATGCAGCTCCTGTTGATTCAGGGACCAAGAATATTCTAAGCAAGAACTATGATGATCTTAGAATTCTTTCCAATAGCCATAACTTCCTCTGATACCACAACGATTGATTCTTTGTAGGCAACAAAACAAGTTTCTTCATCCAGCACACACAGAAACTTACCTATATTGTTACACCATGATATCTATTTTCAGGAGATCCCATCTCATGTCAACCTTTAAAGCAATAAAATAGCACACAAATTAGCAAAGGAGGGTTGTAATCTTTCAACTTCTAATTCTTCTGATCTTTTCTTTCTGGAATTATATTCACTGAAAAAAATTGCAAAATATGGTGGAGTACAGGAAGCCACCCACTCACCACTGGTACATGGATAATAGACCCGGTCTGGCTCCAGCCCTCAAGTGAGACAGAGACTCCAAGACTATACTCTTGCATCTTGTCAGTGGTCACATCAAGTGCATCTTGTTCTCAGAGAACAAACAGATTTTCACCATCTGTGTTTTAAGTGCAAGATCACAAGGCTTCTACCGAACCCATTCTGAGTTGTATGGATAAAAAAGAAACCTATATGGATCTTCTTCTTGTACTTGACCTTTTAAGAGTCAATAGTTCTATGGATCTAGTATGTACATACTATCGCGACAATGCCAACATTCCAGATAACTCGCCAAGTTGCCAATCTAGATTTTGCATGTGTCGTACTCACTGAATTGGCAATCATGTGCTTTGTTTCATATGTTGCCAATATGGTTGTGATAATATATAAGCACCAAACTAAGTTGATATTGACAGGCAACTCGGTTTTGAAGTGATTTTAAAATTATACCAAAAAAATCTTTGGTGGCCAATCTTATGTAATATAGTGATGTTATAGCTATAAACTGGCAAAAATTCTCCAAATTTTGGGTGCTTAAGTCCATGGCATACCAATAGTAAATTAGTGCTGCTTTACCTTTTCAGTTCAAATACTAGGTTAAAAACGACACTTGACAAAGTAGGTTAAGTAAAGCAGTGTCTCTTTAGGTTGCAAATGTAGAAAAATCACCAATAGAAACTGTATTAAATGTTACAAATTTCAATTTTCTTTTCTATCACACCCATGGTATAGTTCTCAAATGATATTGATTGCAGAAATCACAATAGAAAGTTGTCTAGGATTAATTAAATATGTTTACATAAACAAAACCTCAAAAAAAAAAAAAAAAAAAAAACAGCTAGTAACATTATAAAATGAATTAAAGAAATAAACAAAATAAAAAAGATCTATAAACAGTACATTTCTTGATACTAACTGATTCATAAAACTATGTACAGCATAAGCTTACTGTTATCATTATAGAAATATTACTTTTATCTTAATAAATCAAATATTACACTGCAATATTTTACAAGCTTTTAATAATTATACAGGAGTAATTAGACACTGTCATGAATTTATTAAATATTTCTTCTAAAATAAATAAGTTCTAATACATAAAAATATTACATTATTTCAATATTAATAAAATTACCTTCTTTAATACCAAACGTCATATTTACAATTGATACATAATTCTACAACTATTTCAAACAACTGTTAATTCATTACAAACTGCATCGCCATTATATATATATATATATCGTTAACATAAGGATTTAACCTAGTACATTAAAAAAAAAGAGCAAAAAAATGAAATTTAAATATTAGTAATAAATAGTAGAATACCTTGATCCATTTTCAGTATCTCAACTAATTTTTTTAAAAAATCTAAACAATTATATTTGCATTACTAAAATATTACAAATAAAATTAGCGCTCAGATTACTTCTTTTCTAATTCTTAAATAAATATTATTACGACGTTCGGCTGTACCAAACTGAACTCTTTCCTAAATCTTTAGCTCCTTCCGTTTTTGTTTACACTCAAAATCAAAGACCTTTCTCCGATTTGACTTTGGCGATTTCGATAATAATGGATTTTAATCGACTCAAAAAATAAATAAAAATTACAGCATAGTGAAATAAATCCATGTAATTTATTTATATTATATGTATATAAATAGTTGTTATTTCACTAACCTCACTAAAAGATTTATTTTAGATATCTCACGTTTACGATCTATATATGAATTAAAATCTCCTTGGATATTTTTTAAATTTCAATTATTTTCCCTTTTATTAGAATGACAAACGATTTGTTTAACAGTTATAATATATTAATGTTTAAAAGTTAAAATTAGTAATATTAATTTCATTTCAAATTTCTGTAGCTATTTACTTTTCCATTGAACTGGAAGAGACCACAGTAGCCTAATGGTTAGGTCCCGTCTTCGTGGCTGGAGCGTTATGAGTTCGTGCTCCTGTGTCAATGAAGACTGCTGTGTAGAGGAGTTGTTGCTTGTTAAATCTGTTGAATCTAAAAGCCCTTCCATTGGGGAGTTGCGGAAGTTAGGACAGTTGGTGGCAGCTCAGTTGTCGTTTAAATCACTTGACCAAGGTTCAAAATTACACGGTCCATCACCGATAGCCATCGAGTTGCTTTATTTTGCGACGTTAATAAATACTCACTATCTGTTAGTAGGAAACTAATAGAATCTGAAATTTGAATTCATGACTTAATTTGATATTAATATTATTAAAAGTTTATACATATATTTATTCAAAATCCAATAATCATAATTATTGGTGAAGCTTTCATTTCGTTAGAAAAAAGTCACTTATATGTTCAAGCACTAAGACAGTTAGTAGTGTAAGTTAAGGTATGCAGCCGCTGGGTGAGTAAGTGAGAGTGAGAGTTACAATATATTAACCCAGTGCTTCTCAAAAACTCTCATAAGTTATAACAATAACTTCATTAGGATTAGATTTCTCAATACATATCTTACTAAAATGTCATTTGTTCGATCTTGCTAGCAGCAGGGGTGCAATCTAAAATAATCGAATAATATTTGGCTTGTGTTTAATTTTACGCACAATGTGTTATTTAATATTCTCATGTAAAAGAGAAATTGTCTCGTTCTAAATATTTTCTCTAGATAATGTGCTTTAGCTCCTTCCTTTTTTAGGACTTTTCGAACATGCTCCTCCATTATTGGATCAAAATATTTGTAAAAAATTGCCATTATTGTAATCGTAAACTTTGTCACAATGACTCGAAGAGCTAAACAATTTCAAGCAAACATTTTAATGTTGCTACAATGCGTAGAAGCACGCTAATAATTAGTCTCCGCTGTACTACGCCAGTCAATGTCAATTGTTTTAGAGCATTGTAATTGCTGACTTAATTCGACCCAAGAATTTTGGCTTTGACTATGTTTTTTTTTTTTTTTTTTTATGTTTCGCATTCTTTTAGAGTTTAAACGAGTTGCTTTCAACTTTTAAAACCTTCTGTGAAAAGCAGTGCCAGTTTATCCACTGGGTGCCTGGGACGGGCGCAAATAAGCTGGACTTAACTAGATTTTCTGGTTATAAATTTCGATCCTCCAGTGTCAAGGAGGCATGTAGATCTTCTGTGCCCAAGGCCCGAAATGAGCTTAAATTGGCATTGGTGGAAAGGGAATTAATGATCTAGCCAAAAAATTTACTGTAAAAACATTATACACAATTGTTTGTAATGGAGTAGATTAACCATTTACGCAATAACCTTTTCGCTGTTTTTTTTTAAAATTCTAGTATAATATTCGAGCTAAATCTTCGACCTGTATCATCATAAGGAAAATCATACTGTCAATGGCTAAGGGGGTCCTTCTTTTACCGAACAACATATATCGGCGTCTGATTGAATAACTGGCCAGGTTCCTGGATCTGAACAAAAAAACCATCGTTAAATTATCGGGATCTCTGGATTTCTCTGGAGGAGTTCCTGCAAGAGCAGAGCCCCTATAAGTTCTGTTTATTTCATCTGTAGCATCCTAATTATGAAAGTCTAAATAAGATTCTAATTCTATACATTGCCTTCCTTTTTTCTATATTGCCTTATAATTAGTTTAGTAAACATCCAATTTGTTTTTTAATATGGGCTTGTTTTTCGAGTCTCTTTCTTTTGTATTGGGCATAAGATAGTTTTCTACGCCCTCCCTCAGACATTCTAAAATTTACAATTAACAAGACAAATCAGACACATTTTTCTTAAAAGTCTGCGAACCGTAATGAAAGATCTGCTATGTCTCGTTCTGGAAATGGAAGCTCTCTTACGAAAAAGAATTTAGCGTCAATATTTCAATTTAATCCAAAAATAATATTTTACAATTCATATACTCTTAACTATAAGTATGGGTACATATATACAAAATAATTTCATTGACGTTAAAATAACGTAGTTTCCTTTTAACTGAGTAATCCTTTGGTTTAAAATCGTAATTAATTTATGTGATTTTGTTTATTACACACTTAATTTATACATATATTAATAATCTAAAATAGCTAGATTTCCAAAGTATAAATAATAATACTTTAGAAAATATTTTCATATTCATTTTTCCGTAACAAAGATAAAAAGTATTTTTCAAATTCAGTCTAAATTCCACCCCCGAAATTTGCCGCCCCGGACATAGGTCCGGTTTGTCCGGCCCTAGAGCCGCCCCTGGACTAAACCCCAATCATTTTTTTCTTATAATTATTTTTACTATATACAATAAAAATCACAATTTCAGTGAATAATTTAACTAAGAGAAAATATCTTACTTATTTCAAGGACTTTTCAATTTGTTTTCGAAAATTTGAGAAGAAATCCAGTACTGAATTAAATTGTTTCAAATGTGCGTGACTTTAATAAAGGACACAAATCACAGACACTTTTCACTAACATTCAATTCAGTGTACAAAATATAAAAATATGGATATTAGTTCTAAAAGAGAATTGTGTTCAACGTTTTTCATTATGCATTATATGTTTCAGAATACTCATAAAAATCTTCAAAGTGCTCAATATGCTTATCCATATATCATAAAACTCTCTTTCACGTGGAAAAAGGCGAAACAGAAATATATTATTTACAACTTCCCTAAAAAAAAAAGGGTCGGAGATAACTATACCAGTAAGTTCGAAGGTCAGCTAAAGCAATATTTTAGGTTAAAAAAGAAACGTAATAAAAAAAATCTCTCATCGTGGGATTACAGCAAAGCAAACAAAATATTTTTTTTAATTTGGTTATCGAATCAAAGATAGCTAATGAGCGTTTGAAATGGAATCTATTATTTTTGATGATGTAATTTTGCCAGACGATATATGTAAATCATATCAGTGTAAAACTGTACTTTTTTATTATGTCAGAAAGTATTTGGTTATGCTTAATTCCAGTAAATTAATTTTTTTAACCTTTTATTTTCGATATGCTCGCGCCCCCCTAGGGGAGCGCGCCCCACAGTTTGAGAGAAACACTGTATTAACCTCTTGAGTACCATGTAACCACTAGCGAATACATACTACGTATAGAGCAAAATCCTATTGTAAACTTCTGTGAGGAGAAAAACACGCTTTTAAAAAGTTTTCAATTCAAAACTGAGCACGGAGCGTTGACCCGTGCACTATTTCCGACTGGAGCGAGCAAAACTGATTCTCAGCGTAACGCAGCTGAACCGGAATCTTGATTTACATTCACTCTTCAGCAAAATGTTCCCAAAGAACTTATCACTTCAAAAAAACCCATGGTTTTCTAATAATATAGTGGTTAGTGGATTTCTGTTGATGTTTGTTGTTGTTGTGTGCTTCTTATCCCATTTTATCGACAGAAGCATCTAGATCAAGTCTATGAACCCGTGCGTTTTTAAACAAATCAATGAAGAACTGTAACAGGACTTAAGAGCAACTGGCTCCTATGGCAACCAAAACAAGCCAAGATGTGGAAAGAAGCGACTTGGCTCACGTTGCAATTCGGACAAGGAGGGTAAACTTTAAGACCCAACACATGCCGTTGAACTCGAGTGTGTCCACTGCGAAGCCTAGCAAGAGTAGTTTCAGCTTGCCTATTTCTTGTCCCAAGCAAAGCAGCACCAGGATGATTTCCTTCATACCACCCATGTACGGGGGCCTGCCTCCAAGAAGAACTGATATCTTGTTGGACCCGGGTAGCAGTTTCTGAAAAAGTAAGGCAGCCACCATGTATGAAATCCTTACGGCTAACTTCACGGGCCGAACTATCTGCAATCTCATTCCCTCAGACATTCACATGGGACGGTACCCACTGAAAAAAGATAACATTAGCATTCAAGTTATTTAATAGCTGAACAATACCCATTGTCGTTCTGTCACCATGCTACTACCGTTCAGACAGATGCTGAATAGAGCTTTAGCTATCACTCAATATCCAAATATCTGTATTAAAGCAAAATTTCAAAGCCTCCTCAATAGCTAAGAGTTCCACCCTGAAAACTGAGAAGTAGTCAGGATTTCTCTTACAGATCATAATACCATTCCCCTTTTTGAAGAAAATTCTACTACCCGAGACAGCACCAACACCCATGCTGCCATCAGTATAGATCTGTAACACAGTGGATTTCTTCCTGTTGAAATATCAAATGTAATTTGGAACACAGATGAATATTCTAACAGAATGGAAGGCGTCACTGTATAAAGCAATATGTTTTACAAATCAAAGGAATACTAAACTTTCTGTTTTACAATCCGTAGCTACAAAATATGTAATCCAAATGGTTCTAAATTACCAATCGATTAACCAGCGGTTTTCCTGTTAAAGGTCATGGAAATGACAATCTATGGTGGTGAGTTCAAGAACAAATCGGAATTAAAGCTTGTGATTAGTAAGAAGACTGAAATATTTCTACTTTAAGCTTTGCTTGCTATTGTCAAAATATTTGTCGCTTGAACTAGAGATCGAACTGGATGCGTCTTCTATACGCCCTGATTTAACTTGCTAGTTCTTCCTCTCTACATAAGCTAACGTCTGGCTACAGCACTTTTCAGTGCTTCCTGAGTAGTACAGATCGCTAGTACTTTCTCCAATATTTTTTCTCTTTCGGCACCCGACTTGGATATGGCACACGGACAGCAAACGGACATGGACTTTTCCCTGCTATCACCTCTATCTACGGCATCGAATGGTACTGCTCCCACACCGTGCGAAGAGCTCACCTCGATGAAAATTTATATTCGGAGGTTGAGAATTATTTGTAATGAAAAGGAGAAAACTGTCGCTCTCCTAAGACAGGACCATGGACATGATGAAACAGACACTCTCTACCAGCTCGCATGGAACGAATTCCATGACGTACAAGGAACGCTACAACAAGCGGTGAGTGATTTTGACTCTCGGGC
>BMAV01005220.1:56523-66563 GCA_019973955.1 Trichonephila inaurata madagascariensis
ATATATATATATATTTTGGTTATTGCATAAACATTCATATATTTAAAAATTTATGGTTATAGCTGAATCCAATTTAGCTCTCTTTAGTAAATAATTTAGCTCTCAACACTGTAAGAGCTGAGAGACCAGCTCGGTCAGAGGAGGGTGATTTTGTAGGATATCCCATTTGTAAAAGGTTAGATCATATCCCTTTACAGATGTCGGCAATTCTAATCAAAACAGTGTTCCACATCAACGCCATCTAGCGTCCCTTTTAAAACGCGACATCAACCTTTTTCCGCAGAGGCCCACTAACACTCGTCAGAGAAACGTCGTATTTCGCGCGTCAGCACCGTTCGTCCGCGCCAGGCGGTAAGTCTTAATAGCACCATAATGAGTTCTATTTAATCTCAATTGACTTCCTTAAAGTAATGTGATCTAACTTTCCTATTCTTCCGAAATATGCTTATCCAACTTTCCTATTCTTTTGAAATATTCCCCTTGTAAATACTCCCATATAATTCTTAATAAATTATTCAGTTTTCAACCAGTTTCTTTCTTAAACTATGTTGTCTATTTTATTTCAAAATTAACTAATACACCCTAAAAACCCCTAGACACCAACCCAATAAAAACCCCTCTGTCTGAAGCATCCCACCTTTTGGAAGATTTCGGTTGGATTCCCACATGAATTTATTATGAATATTTTCAAGAACACGCTGAGATATTAATATATAAATCATTCCTATGAATATGTAACATATAATGTATCTATGCTTATATACAGTGAACCACAAAAGTGTTCGTACACTTGCAATTTTAGATAAAGTTTAATGTTTTCGACTAAATAAAAATTAATATATTTGAATTGTAATTTTTTAAGATATCTGCAACTTGTTCGTAATGGAATGACATGATCATTTTTTAAAAAATAGATTATTATTTTTAAAAATTAATAATAAAAAAAACTACCAAAAAATTGCGTCACAAAAGTCTTTGTACACTTCACAAAAATCTCAACATAGTTTTAAATATTATATTTCTTTCCTAATTTAGTACTTAGTAGGATATCTTTTAGTGTCCACAACAACTTTTAAGCGTCTTAGTATAGATTTAATAAGTTTTTTTGTAATTTTTGCATCGATTTTCCTCCATTTTTCAGTGAATTGCTCAAGGATCAATCCTCGGCCCGGTCCTCTTTAATTTATATGTAAATGACATAATTAAAAGTACTAACACAATGCGCTCTGTATGTATGCAGATGATACGGCAATATTGAGCACAGACATAAACACCTAAACACTTTAACTGATAACATCAATGAACACCTGGCTCACCTTGAAATTTGGTTCTCCGTTTTGCTCACAAAGAGTCCCACCCCCTGAAATCACTCTTCAAAATCAAAGAATCCCCTGGTCTCAACACACCAAATACCTTGGTGTCATCATTGATAAAACGCTCACGTTCCGACAACAGATTACACACATCAGAAATAACTTTAAAAACGCTACGCGTAATCTTTATTCCCTTATCGGCCGAAAGTCTAAATTAACCCGCTGTCACTCGCGCCTGTTTTTGCTACGCGTCGTTACTCGCGGGGTGTGTAGAGAACACCCCAAACTTTTAACATGTGCATTTAATTAGGAAAATAAAATTAAGTCACTATGATACATATTTATAAAGTACAAGATGTTTTTTGTATTATACAAATAAAATTATTAAATGTATTGCATATAAATGAGACTAACACATTAATTTAAACTAAACATACAAAATTTTCATTTTAAAGCACATAATTTTATGTTTTTTTCATAAACCAGTATTAAACGTATATACCAGTAATAAATATTATTTATAAATAATAAGATAATGATAGTAGAAAGTAGAAAAATAATATTTTAATCATTTTCCAAACATTCAGAGCAGACTGTATGCATATGCTCAACTTCTCGCGGGAGTTCTCAGCCCCCCACATAAACTTTTGAAGGTCATTACATTCCAATCGTTCCAGAAAGAGGGATTGCATCAGGCCTGAAGGTTCAATGACCTAAAATGTGCAGCTACAGAAAAAATCGAGGCTCTAGGCATCCTTTTTAGAATCCTGGGTGGATTTTCTTGTTGCTAGAGTGTACAGAACACCCCGCGTGAGTGATCGCGGGTTAAATAGACGTTGTTAGCTGTTAACTAACAGCGCCCTCTAGCTGTTTGAAAAATAAACTTCAGTGTGCACAACAAGAACCTCGAGAGAGGTAGTGTGTGGAATGTGTTATTATTGAGTAATGACAGTCCACTAGTGTGTGTTTATTGTGTTGAGTAAAAACAGACGTAATAAATTGCTTATATATCTACACTCTGATCTTAAAACCCCTTCTCACTTATGCATCACCAGTTTGGGGCCCATGCAGCAAGAACCAATATCAACCTTCTCGAAAGCTCTCAGAGCATAATTCTAAGACAAATTCTCTATGCCCACTGGTATATGAGAAATACTGATATTAGAGCGGCATGTAAAATCCCAACTATAAGACAAACTATTCGTAAATTAGCTTCCAACTTCTTTAATAATATAGATGGGCATGACAATCCAAATTACTACTCTCATTTCTCTGTTAGAAGACCAAGAGATGTCTTGGTCAATCCAGATTTTAATTAACTTTATTCCTCTTTTCCATATTTTCCTGCGATCCAACTCAGTTGAATCGCAGAATCACTCTGATTGGCTCTGAACGAAAATAAGATTGATGGCGAGCCAAGCGCTTCTGCTCAGAATGGATGGCAAAAGAGTGAAGGAAGCCAGGGGAAAAACTACTCAAAAAAGGGGGAGGGGCGGGGCAATAAGAGGAGGCAAAGCCAACCAGGACGAGACGTGGGCGGAGCCAAACACGGAAACGGGAAAACATGGTCAGAACGACAGACGAAACGAGCGAGCGAGGACGGAAGCAGGAACTGAAAAGAGAACCAATGTAAGGGATTCGGAACAAAACAGATAGTGTGGATCATAGTTCATGAGTGCTTAGATGAAAAAAAACTACAAAATAGAGCTAGAGGAGTTGAGGGGGAGCTGGTTACGGAGGTTTTAATGGCAGAGACCACTTTGTCGAATTGTAGGCAAATTTGTGTTTGCCATTGGGGATAGTGAAGATTGTTTGTGCTTGAATTTGTGGATTTGGATGATTCTCAATAGTTCTAAAGACATTACGTGAGAGTTTAGTGATGTAATCCCCAATATATAGGATCTATCTTTAAATCGTGGTGTAAAACACTATTTCTGATGTACCAAGGCGCATTTGTAATAATAAGAAGAATCTTGTTCTGCATAGTTTGAACTTTTTTGATAGTGGTTGGGGCCGCCGCTCCCCAGACTGGGGCGACGCATGTTAGCACTGGGCGAAGAACTTGCTTCTAAAGCAATATTTTGTTCCTAAGTGATAACGAGGACCTCCTTCCAATCAGCGAAATGCTGAGATGGATTTTGGTCCAGAATTTATCAGATATATTTGGTGTGCTGCCTGTAAGTCACAGAAGTATCTAGGAAGAGGCCCAGGTAACGTACCACGTTAACCCACTCAAGTTCTTCGTCGAATAAATATAAAGTTTTAGGAATTTTAGAGCGCCCGTGTTTTCTAAAAACTATTGCTTGTGATTTGTCGACATTTATTGCTATTCGCCAGTTATCAACCAAGATTCAAGAGTGTAGGTATCGTTGGAGTGTGCATTGACTGTAATTTAAGTTTGCTCCTTGGGCGAGGACCGCAGCGTCGTCTGCAAATAAACAGATACTAACGCTGGGATGATGGGGAAAATCATTAGTGTAGATATTGTATAAATGAGGCGAGAGACATGACCCCTGAGGACAGCCTGCCTCTGGAAAGCCTTTGTTCGAGAAGTCAAAATTAATTTTGACTCTGAATGACCTGTCCTTGAGAAAATTGTGGATAATTTTAACTAAATACTAAGGGAAGTTAAGCTTAATCATTTTATAGATGAGCCCATCATGCCACATCTTATCAAATGCTCGTTTGACATCGAGAAAGACCCCAACAATGAAAAACTTATAAGTGTAGCCTTCATTGATTATGTTGGTGACTCTAATGAATTGATGAATGGTAGAGTGTTTGTTTCTAAATCCACACTGCTCCGAAGGAATACAATTGATTGCATCACAGTGTAGCTTGATCCTATTTAGAATGACCTTTTCGTATATTTTAGCCGTGGCTCACAATAAACTAATAGGCCTATAATCGCTAGGAAGTTTATGATTTTGATTAGGTTTGGGCAGCATGATCACATTAGCCGATTTCCAGAGTGTAGGAAAATACATATGTTTAAGACAGGTGTTGATAATTTTAGTGAGATGAGTAATAGCATTAAGAGGCAAAAGCTTTAAGGCATGATTTGGTATATTATCTGGTCCGGAAGCTTTTTTATTTTGAAACTTAGAGATAATGGCAGAGATCTCTGCTGGACTGGTGAGCGGTGGTACTTGCATATTTGAATTAGCGAGGAAATCATAAGTTTCGGACTCTACTAATTCTATGATTGTGTCTTTGTAAGGCTCAGTATTCTCTTGAAACGTTGCCTTGAGATTGTTTTTAAACTCTTCGACTTTTTCATCATCCGAATAAAGGATGCTGTTTCTGCCAGCGAGCGGGGGGATGACAACTGATTTTTTAACAAGCTTCCGTTGGAGATTGTAAAGAGAATTGTCTTCTGGATGTAAGTTAGGCAATAAATTATGCCAAAACTTATTTCGATGCTCACTTTTTTGTGTTCTGATTTGCCTTTGAAGGGAGTTAACTTCTCTCTTAAGGAGAGGATTTCTTGTGAGCTGCCATTGTTTTCGAAAACGGTTTTTAATTTTAATTAACTCCCTGATGTGGTGTGGAAGTCTTAAGTGAGGGGTATTAATTACTTTAGTGACAATGGTAGCGGAAATAGCACTAGTGATCATGCCAGTGAAATTATTGATAGCATTATCAATGTTGTTAGTATCAATGATATGATTACCAGGAATGGAGTTAAAAACTATTTCTTGAAATTTAATCCAGTTAGTAGATTTTAGGGTACGAAGATTTTTAGGCAAAGTATTATATAGAGCTAGATCACAATTAAGACAGGATTATGTGTGATCACTACTTAAATCGTTAACAGAAGTGATATCAACTACAGTAAGATTTTTAGAAAAAGCAATATCGAGAACAGAACATGCGCCACGGGCTGCGTAGTATGTGGGAGCAGTGGGTGCCATGATGTCCAGGGCATGGGCACTCGCCCAATTGTACAAAGTGGTTCCATGTGTGTTTGGGCGCCCTGGGTTCCAACATGGGTGGTGAGAATAGAAATCACCAAAAAGCATGATCTTGGGACTGGCATTAAGAATAGCATCAAGCTCCGTAGTATTAACGTGATTTCTCGGAGGCTTGTAAATGTACGACAACATGAGGTGAGTGTTGTTACCTAACTTAAGCTTAACAGTAGAATTTTCAAACGTGTTTGTATTATAATAGACAAAAAACGTGATGCCTGATGGAGTTTCTGACAAAAATGGTCGTACCACCTTCCCGGTGGGATAAACGGTCACTACGGTGACAAATATAATTGAGAAGCTTGAAGGAATCAGCGCGACCCAGATGAGTTTCCTGGATGCCAATAATATCTGGGTCTTCACACAAAAAATTCCTCAATTCTCCTAACTTGTACTTGACGCTATTAGCGTTCCAGCTCAAAACACGAAGGGAAGAATTCTTGGGGTTAGAGGTATTAAACATTATCTCCTAGTTTTTTCATGATTTTCTGGAACATAGTTCCGAACTGATTCATCATTACTGACATGTGCTCCATAAACACCTTGGTATCAGATAGCGATTCGCTCTCATTTTTATTTGTATTTTCTGTTTTTCATTTTTATTTTTATTTTCGGGTTTATTTATTTTTTTTCTCCTCAAAAGCTTTCGCTCGCTCATGCCAAACATTTTTGGTCGGGGGCTTGCTGGGCTTAAGGTTTTTTGGATTTTTTTCGCATCCGGAGAAGTTCGCCGGGTGGGGGGCCCCCCCCCCCCCCAATTGGTGCACTTAGCCGGGACGTCTGGTTTTTTTGTGCAGTCTCTTGTGAGATGATTTTGACTGCACTTAAGATATTTTGGCTCCCTGTTACAGAAGCGAGAATGATGATAAAAAAGCTGGCACCTGTAGCATTGGGCTGGCATGGAATTTTTATCAAGGGGTTCCACTTTGACTTTGTAGTAGCCTATATAGGTGACTTGGAAAATAACTTTGTTGGCTGTACATTTCCTCGATACAACCAGAAACAGAGGCATTTTGGTATTATTTTTGCGGTTTCTCATAACCAAAACGTGCTCTGGGGTGATGTTATGAGTACCCAGTTCTCGGATGATTTCATCAACGTCAAAATCACTGGGTAGTCCCCTGATGACAGTTTTGAGCTGTTTTTCACTCGCCATCTCATAGGTGTGGGACTTTAGTTTTTCACCGAAATGAAATTTTGAATTTTCCTATGGGCCGCTGGATCCTCGGGGACAACTTTAAGCTTTCCTCCGACAATCTTGCCCATGACTATCTTTCCTACGACCTCACTAATTTCTTTTAGAAATCCAGGGGTGTTATATTGCTCATCAATAACAATTGGCGAGTGCGTTTTTTTTGGTTGGTTGTCCTCTTTGGACGAGGATGTCAGCCCACTAGCGTTATCCGCTAACTGTGGCTCGTCTGAATTTTCTTGCTCGTCTTCCATGTTTACATTAGCGGGGTCCTCTACAGGTGCCTGAAGGGTACTGATTTCTTCCTCGGTATTAGGAGCAGATACATCATTAATATCCTCATCAGACTCCTCAATAGGAGCAATTGCAGAGAAGGAGTTGCTTAAAGCAATAACCTCCTCGTTCGGCTAAGCTTTCTTAGCTGTGCCTTTAGTAGACGATTTAGAAATGCGTTTGCACTTAATTGGAGTAGTAAAACTACCTTGATTGCTTATATCGTCGCTCGACTTAACAGGAGTCGAGGAGGGCGACGCAGCAGCATTTGCTGTAAAAATTGCTTTGAGCTCTTCCTGATGCTCTTTAGCGAGTAGAAAATTAGCCTTCCTGGTGCATCTAATGCAAATCCAGGAAATGTTAATTATCCCAAGTTCCTCTAACCCCGGAACAGAATCATTGTTGTTATTACAATTATAAATTAACTCCCCTAGCATTTCACAAAAATCATTACATTCTTTAGCAGTATACAATTCATTTAACCTAACATGGGCACACACACACATCTGACATATTAAAAGCATTCAAAGAACTATAAGAACCCCCACTAACCTGTGATCCGGTAGCTGCAGAGGCTTTATCCACTTCCATGGCGAGTAATCCAGTGAAATAATGGTAATCCAAGAGAGTATCCAGGGAACACGTGCACACACGATGAGAAAATCCAAGTCTCGAAAAATGGGAAAAGGATTAAAAAATAATGCTAAATAGCATAAATGCAGGAAACTGCAACACTTCACAACATAAATGCAAAACGAATTTCGATAAAATAATGAAAATTCGAAGCGATGCAAAAAGATTCCGTAACACGTGGACAGCCGAAAGGAGAGCACGGGCCGAGACGGCCCAAACACGGGGGAGAAAACAAACGACGGGTCCTCGGAGAAGACAAAAATGCAGAACCGAATTCTACCAAGGCCGGGACCGGAATACAGGGACTCTGATTGGTTCTCCACTTTCTCAAAACTACTTATGCCCTATTAGCTGAACTCTTGGCTCGGCCAATAGGAACGCACCCTCTCACTTTCCTGTTCCGACTTCCATTTTCTGACTTCGACTCACGCTTTCTGATAACTTTTCCCGAGCTAAAGATCTACAGTTTTTGCTGCATTCAGATTGGCTAGGCTAACTTCGCCCACTTTTTTAGTTCATTTTCACTGATTTTTCTAAGTTTTTAAAGCTCTTTTTTATTATTAATTTATTTTCTCACATCCAAGTATTTTAATATTATTATTCTATCATAGTTATTTATTAATATTCTAATATTTTTATTACAATGGGCAAATGGTAAAACTCTTTAAAGGCATATCAAAATTACCTGATAGGAGGTTAGAGACCGACAAGTCTATATATACGTGGAATGGTTGCGGAGTACCTGTTTCCCGCAAGGAAACCGACAGGTTTAGGTACTCCAGCCAGTTTCTCCAACGATCATTTTCTGATATTTTTCCCGCACTTTCTGATCGACGATACCTTGTTGCACCTGGATTGACCAATTTAACTCCACCCACTTACTGACTTTACAATTTCAGATTTCGGAGCTCTTAAAAGAGCTGTTTTCTTTTTTAATGTTAAATTATTTAATTTAACATTCATTCATGTGTTTTCTAAATTTTTAGCTCCTTTCTAAATTTAAATTCCTCATTAAAATGGGCATTGGTATAACTCGTTACAGTCATCTTCATTCCAGGATAGGAGATTAGAGTCCGACAGGACTATGTGCTCTAACACGTACCCCAACGATGGAAAAAAATTTCAGAAGAATCTGCTCTAAGAGCAGAGATCGAGATTGGTCAGCTTGCTCGGCTCCTATTGGAGGAGAAAGAATCTGCCTAATGCAATAATGGAATTTTGAGAAATGAGAATTTAAAATGAAAGATTACGAATTTGCGAGGATATTTCTGGGGTGATTAAAAAGGGGATTCAGGGGGTGCTTTTCTATACGAAGAATTGCTCTGTTATTATGGGAATCAATGTTAATAAAGAATTTAATACGATCTTTTGGATAACTTCTTTGAGGGTTTTTAAGTTCAGAGCGAATCTGATGTCTTCGTTGCGGATGTACCAGTCAGCTTTTGTGATGGTACGGAGGATTAAATTTTGAGCTCTTTCAATTAGTTGGATATTCGAGTGGGCTGCATGTCCCCAGATTGGGGAGGCGTAGATCAGAGTGGGTCTTAAGATTTGTATATAAATAAGCATCTTATTTCTAAGCGATAAAAATGATTTCCGGGAAATTAATGGGTAAACTTTAGCCACGGAAACTGAAGTTTTTTCTTACTCGTGTGAGGTGTTGTTTAAACGTGAGTCTTTTATCAAGAATAACACCAAGATATTTGGTGTTTTGAGACCAGGGGACGTGTGTATTTTGTATGTAAAGGTCTGGAGGTTTTTTCTTGACGTGACGAGAGAAGAATACGGCTTCTGTTTTTTCAACATTAAGTGCAACTTTCCAGGTGGAAAGCCAGTATTCGATCCTCGCTAGGTGTTTGTGAAGTTGGTGAGTGATGTTCTGTAAGTTTGCGTGTTCTGCACCAGAATTACTGAATCGTCTGCGCACAGACAAATAGTCGAGAAGCTTGTTCTAGGGATATCATTGATATAGATGTTAAATAAAGTAGGAGTTAAGAGGGCCCCTTGTGGGACTCCAGCATTTATATTTTTGAGGGAAGAGTTAGAGTGATTTACGTGGACAGAAAAAATTTCTGTTTTCAAGGAAAGATTTTATGATTTTAATTAAATAGGGTGGGGTGTTAACGCGAATTAATTTGTAGAGAAGGCCGGAGTGCCAAACTCTGTCGAAGGCTTTTTGGATGTCGAGGAAAACAGCCCCAGTTGACTTGTTTTCCGCAACTCCAGTTTTAATATATTCCACCACACGTAGAAGCCGGTGTGATGTGGAAAGATTGACACGGAAACCGTGCTGCTGGGGGATTAAAATATCATTATTTTGGAGGTGGTCATTTAATTTGTTTAGAGTGATTCTCTCAGCTAATTTGCTGCGGACGGAGAGTAAAGATATTGGACGATGGGAGGTCGCCAACGTGGGGTCTTTACCGGGTTTGAGAATCGGTACAACTGTGGCTGTTTTCCACGCTTGTGGGAAATGTCCAGTATTTAAGATATTGTTAATTAAGTTAGTAAGTTGAAAAATTACAGAGATAGGAAAGTTTTGGACCTTTTTATTTGTGATCCTGTCTATTCCAGGAGCTTTCCTGATTTTCATCTTTTTGATGTAGGTTATTAGTTCTATCAACAAGCCTCATATGTTGATTGTCTAGGTCTGGGTTG
>BMAV01005220.1:80075-102880 GCA_019973955.1 Trichonephila inaurata madagascariensis
ATAAATATATAGAGATTGTGAGCTAATAGTAGGAATTGAAAAACAATGTACCAAGCCCCAAAAGAATGAAAACCGCAATTGATGCCAATCTAATTAATATATGCACTGTTAGTCAAACAACAACAAGAACATGAAAACAAAAAAACTATGCATGGTAGTGGAATTATCCTTGTAAGTACAAAAGAGCAACAATACAACCCCAAGTTCACAAAGTTCCATGAAGCTATCTTTTGTATTGAGTTATTTAAAGAATGTACCTGTGTATCAACATTAGCATAAGATTCTACAATCGATAAATGTATAGCAGGCAAACTCTGATGAAAGTGTGTGCACACCTACTTCTGGCGATAATATTCAATTCTTGTCACAAAAAGGGTAGAACTAGTTGTGATAGATGCATTTGAATAGCCTAATTTAAGTTACGTTATTTTTCAAATAAAAAAAAAATACCTGTGTATAAATAAAAGTTTAAATAAATATTGAAAAAAGACAGAAGAAAGACAATGGATTTCTCAAAATAATGCTCCTACTAAAGAAGAAATGCTTCCAGTATAGATGTAAGCTCGGTGCCTGGGCATTTACTGATTTTCATGAAAGACTTTGCAAACAGTTTTATGCTGATATGAGAATAATACTTTTTTAATTTGTAATATATTGAAATATTTTCTTGCAACCTTTTATGATTTATGAAATGTATCATACATTTTATATGGTTAATGTAATAATAATAAAGTATAAAATCTGCCAATTTGTACCTGGTATAAAAAGGAATTCTCTAATGAGTTTTAATCATTTTTATACCGAGCCTCAACGTGTCCTTGTAACAATAACAAGTAATACAGAAAAATAGTTTTTAAGTCAATTCCTACTTAGATCAACAACGAAAAATTTTATTTTAGCTACTTTTTATTAAATAGTTACAATTAATATAAATATGTATATACATAGGACAGAATCACAACATTAAGTGGTAATTAGTTTTTTTAATTATCATTAAAGTATCGTATTGTCCTTTTAATTTCAGTCCAACTGAATGCTTTAACACGTGAGAAAAAAACCTTTTCAAGTTTTGACATGTCACCAACGTGGCTGTATTTGTAATTCTTTAAATAATTAGTTTTAATAAATTAATTTTTATTAATTATAATTAAATTTTTGTATTGTCATCCAAAATGATCCTGTATATAAAATTTCAGCTCAATTCAGCGCTTTAAAATGTATTTTATTAACAATTGAAAATTCCACCAAGATAAATAAATAAATATACAAATATATGAATAAATATATAGACAGAGTGCGAGCTAATAGTAGGAATTGAAAAAAATTGAGGTATAAATTATGTCTATTCTATATTTATTACATTCATGTTAATCTATGTGTAAACTTTACTATAATAGGAATTTTTTTTAAAGAAAACCTTCCTATATTATGTTTAAAATTTTTAAAAAAATTTTAAATAAAAAATTTGTCTCAAACCCAAATTTTATGTGCTCCATACTTCGAAATTTATATTTAATTATTACGCAACTCTCCAAATGTATTCTTCGAACGAGGAATTATAATTTTTTGATACATTGTAATAAAATAATGTTTGAATGAAGACATTTGACTTTTTATTGACAAAGTCACTGAATTTTCTGAAAATTTCATATATATGTTACGGTTAAAGTGTATAATTCAGTTACTTCGTAGAATAACTACGTAATTCATGAAATAACTAGACAAGTCAGTTAAAATATATGATAGATGAAAAATATTCTACTTTACCTAGTTATTCAAGGAAATAACAGGGCTGCGGTAGCCCAGTGGCAGGCATGTCACGAGTTCGAACCCAGTACCACTAAAGACCCGCCGTGTAGGGCAGCGATGCACGTTAAATCTGTCGAGAACTGAAACATCCTCCCGTTGGTGTGGTGTGGTAGTTAGGAGAGGGGTGTGCCAGCTCACAGGTGTCATCCACGTCACTTGACCATTACAGCTATGGTTCAAAATTACGTAGTCCGTCGTCAAAAGCCCACGTGTAGCTGAACAGTGCGACGTTAATATTCACTCTCTCCACGAAATAACTAACAATATACCGTTAAAGGGAAAAATAAACAATGTCAAAGTCATTTTATAAATTAATTGATTATAAATAGCTAAAACCTTTCGAAAAATACATTTTATCCCTAAAGCGGATGATTAATTGATAAATAATAAGGAAAAGCAAATGATATTATTTATAATTGCTCATATTACTAACAGTTAAACAGAAAGGAGGGAAAAAGAATATGTTTTGCAACGGTTTCTGGCTCAGTTAACTCTTCTATCCTTGACCTTCAAGGATATCATAATGCTGGAGTAGCCAATAGTCATGTGAAAATCTCTTTTTTCTGTGCTGCTGTAGCACTTTTTACTTCGGCTATATAAGTTAATAATTTTTCACGAGTAAGTCCAGCGCTGTTTTCCTTCGTCCAACGCTTATTTAAAAAAGATTCAGACCTCTCTTGCATTAAATCTTTCTTATTTATAAGTTGGTTTCCCATTCCTGCAGAAGCCACTGCTAGAAAACAGATTGCAAAAATATTTGTTAGTAATCCAAAATGTAAAACGCTGACTTAAGGTATCCGACTACGTTCGGAACCGTGTTTTGCAAAAGCGTATAAATAGATAATATTTATGATATTTAGTGTCACTTAGATTAGAGAAAATGTATATAAAATTGCTTAAAGAATATTATTACAATAAAAAATTATTTAAGTACAATATTTTGACAAAAAATGAGCATAGAATGACCCATTATCAAAATATTCTCCTTTTGTGAAAAATACATCTATTATAATAATATTTTGTCTGTATATAGCTCAGACCTCTGTACAGAAGCTCATTTAGAGTTTTTGAAATATATAACTTAGAAGTGGGTTTATCCATGTTTTACGACAACAGAGGGAAGAAATTTTAAGAAAAAAACACCGATAATTACTTTAATTGGTTGTAACTCTGAAAATAATATGAATTTTTCAAAAGAAATGGTTCAGACTCTCCGGAGAAGTCTTTACACTATATAAGCAAAATATTATTATTTTAGAAACATTTTTTATAAAAGGAGAACATTTTGTGAAAAAAAAAAAGATTCTAAGTCAATTTTTTGCCAAAATATTGTATTTAAATAATTTTTTTTGCCAAAATGTCATTAAAACAATTTTATACATGTATTCGCGCGCGCGAATCTAAGTGCCACTAAATATCATGAAAATTATCCATTTATGCACTTTTTTAAAATCACGGTTCCGAACGTAGTCACGCGGATACATCTTACATACATCGTTTAAAACTAAATTCTGCGTTTAAAGGCAACGGAATGAAGGATACATACACACGTCATTACAAAGCAGCTATAAGCGGTTCAAAACTGACTAAAAGCAGCTAAAATTGGTTTAAAGAACTTTCGAGTGTCGTAGTTCCTACTTGAAAGAATCAAGTAATTGTTATTCTATCGCAGGGGTAGCGAACCTTCATGGATCAACGTGCCATTTTTTTCTAAAAAAATATTTAATGAGGTATAGATGTTCAAATAATATTGACTTGCGATTATTGGGAAAATAATAAAACTAAATACTAAGAACTCAAAACTGTATTTACTACGAAAAAATACCATTTGTACTATATAGTTGTAAATGTTTTAGTTATACGTGCAATTCAAAAAAGTAACATTAAATCAACATTAGTGTGTGTTCTCTTGTTGTAGATTGAATGATAAAGAACTTATATTAGGATTGTAAGATATCGCTTTTAGTAGAATGTATGCTCCATTGGAGTCATCTATAATTGGTTTATCTTAATCTTTTATAATCTTTATCGGTTTTATTTTTAATCAATTTATTTCAAAATGCCGTTTTACAGACGATGTTCTGCATACCACTATTTCAGAACATAAAACACATACCTGTTTGCCGCCTTTACTAATAATGCTATATTTCTAGATTCACCAAATTTGAAATCCTCTGTTGCACTTACTACCTTGCGCTTTTTATTCTTTTTTTGAACTAGTCATGTTAAATAATATTTTAAAAACGTAAAGGTAACACAAATAAAATTTAAAATATAGTTATGTCAATGAAATCGACTATGCTATGCGTAGACGAACTTTGCATCATAAGCAATTGCATTCCACGACGTAACTAAGGCAAGGAAATAACAAACGAGTGTGCTCTTCGCCACATCCCGACCGATCACACTTGTTTGTTCGTAATATTTCAAAGTAAACTTTGTTATTTTGAAATAAAATGCAAACATTTTGGTTGTAGGCGTGCCCAAAATATTGTTTTCCGTGCCATGAATGGCACGTGTGCCAATGGTACGCCATCCCTGTTCTATAGAGTACATAGTTAAATCGTAGAATTCAATAATTTTATATACTTCAATTGACTTATTTAGTTATTTCCTGAAATATACCTAATTATTCTACGAAATAACGGATTTTACTTTAACGGTAACATATAAATTTTACTCCCAAATATGGTAAATATTGCGTAAAACGTTACAAGACATGAGCTAAATTGTAGAATACGTTATTATGCCAAAAGAGGAAAACTAATTAAAGTAGTTTACTGTAGATTTTTTACTAAGCCCCACAGATTTCAAAATGGTTTAATTTTAAAGAAAACTAAAGATTCTCTCCCTATTTAAAAAGCTACAATGATGAAGGATAAAGGAAATGCAAATATTTTTGACCTAAGTCAATTTAGTTACTTGCAAGTCAAGGCGTTTCTCATTAGAAAAGTGAGTCACTCAGTGCTTTAATTGCATCTAATCCTTTCACATACCGCATCTTACTGCCACCTAAGGCTTTGAGATTAAAGGGGTTAGAAACTCGCTTCTGCATTAATTATAATGAGTGTGATAACATTGCCTGCTATACTAAATGCCCCAAGTTTCCAAAAACGTAAAAAAAAAAAAAAACCCAAAAAGAAAATAGGAATAAGCCAATTATCTTAAACAACAATATTATTAGAGTAGGAGTTTCTTTATCTAACATAACTAACGGAAGCACTCCGGATCTACCCATTCTAAAACACACAATAACAATGAACGGTTTAATTTTCCACAAAATGTCCTAGGTTACCCTCAAAATAATAACCAGGATTACAATGTTACAAATCTATTCAATTTCTAGAGCTTTTAAATACCATAACCAGTCTAATGAAAAGGTTTCCCCGATTTTTAAAACTAGCACCAAACTTAAAGAAGCTAAAACTGATACTGAGAACGCCTACATCTAAGTAGAATCTTTGCTTAAATAATTTTCAAATTTAAAAATTTTTCGCAAATATTTAACTTAAATAAATTATTAATTTCTCATTTAAATTGTAAATTCTCTTTATTCCAAATTTTACCTGAAAAGCGCTGTGAAAACCATTAGCTCACTCCCAACCAGAGTACATCTGTCAAGATAGCCTCGACTTTTCCTTTCAAGTCATCCCATTGGTCCTTGCCTCCTGAAGCCCCGCCCTCACCTCTATTGCATTTCCAGGTAGGGATTTTTGGAATAGTTTGGTACATGCCTCCAAAAGAATGTAAGATAAAAGAAAAGCAAGATACTTCCTTTTGCATTATTTGCGAAGTGTACGGGCATACTGTCTCTGCTATACACTAAATGTCCCCATTTCCAAAACCGAAGAAAGGTACCCCGCTAAATTTAAAGAAAGTCTTTACCAACAACAATGTTGTCGAAGGAATTTCATTCGCTAACATTGCTAGATGTAATAAAACTGATTAAAAAAACCCCAAACCCCATAGAAAATAATAATAAAGAAGAACAAAGAATGAAGAATATCTCAAGAATTCCCCACCTCTGAAGCAAATGTTTCCGAAATTTTTAGTCTACTTACGGTGGTATTCTCAATCGCGAGTTATTGAAAAGAAAACTCACAGATTGGGTAACCCTTGCTCGCCGATAACTCGCGGATAATTCTCCTTTCTTATTCTCGAACTGACGATTACCGAATCCGTGAGTTATGCGTGGGCAAGATGTTACAATCGCGTTGTGATTGGACACTAATAATCACGTGACATATTCTTTGCTACGTCCATATTTGCTTACAAACAGATTCGCGTGATCGAAATCCGCGAGTTACACTCCGAAATCGGCGGGTTACCTTTGGATGAATAATCCGTGGATTTGGCGCGATCCGCAATTGAGAATAATGATGTTTCGCCACACACACACACAATCTGCGAGTTACCTCCGGTTCGGGGATAACCCGAGGTTAACTCGCGACTGAGAATACCACCGTTAAACTGTTTAAAATTCTCTCTGACTTAGAAAAGAAAATGCTAACACTCCTTCAACTGCTATCTGCTCTTAAAGGAACCAAAAATGATAAAAAGCTTTTGTACTCATAGAATCGCTCTTTGACAAATAATTTCTTAATTTTTTTTATCTTAATTCTTTTATTTTTATCTTAATTTTAATTTTTCTTTAAATAGTTCTTGTAACTCAATAGTTTTAAATTTTTCTCTTAGAATAGCAGTCAGTCCATAAGCTTACTCACAACAACCAATAGGAACCCTCAATTCAAGTTGCCGAAGCATCCTCTTTAACCGCGTTTTCCAAAATGGCGTCAGAGATGAAAAACTTTGAAAAAGCATGGTTTCTAAAATGGACAACATAAGGAGCATCAAATCAAACATAAGAGATTAAACGGAAATTCTTTCCAAATTTCGGCCATTCTTACCTTTCAATCCTTCTTTCGTACAAAAAGCAATCATTTCTTTCTTTCTTCTTTTATTCAGATTTTTACGGGGGAAAAAAGCGTGGTTTCTAAAACGATTTTTACAAGAAAAAATATCGCTTCTAAAATGAAACACTGGTGTTATGAAAAGATACTTAGAGCAGCTACCAGCTGCTCTAGCTCTTTTGATCAGTTCAAGCAAGCTTATCAGTTATACTTGATTTATTTGACACAGGCACAAAATAGGAACACGAAAGACACAACACACAGCAAACGTTACAGTTACAAGTCATTCCGATACACATAAGCTGCTGAACTACACACATCTTTTCGTACTGAATTCACTGCAGTTCCTTTTCAGATTTTTAGTTGATTGCTTGGGCAACAAGCGGGGGGGGGGGAACATCCGATATGCATATTTTAGGCTTAGGTTGATGAAATAACGAACTCCATTTCTCTCAAACAAGCGCATATTCTTTCCTTATTTTGGACATCCATACCGAAATATATTCAATCTTTCACTCACTTTCAAAGAAATCATTTTTTTCTTACCTCTCTCATTCAAAAGAAAAATATCCATTTTACGAGCTACTAACATGGTTTTCAAAACGGCTTCAAAAATTAAACAGAAAAAGAAAAAAAAACCCGTTGCTTTTAAAATATAGAGTTACTATTTTCCCTTTATTTCCCACATGGTATTATTCCCCATTGCCTCTTGTAAGCTTTATAACCAAAAAATTTACCGCCAGATTTTCTCACCAAATAAGGGGGCCGTGGTAGGATATTACCACTTTCACTCTTAAAAATAGTATACAAAGAAAATCGTTTTACACGAAACTGAGGGAACTTAAATATATATATATAAAATAAAAGTGAAGAAGTACTAGAACCATCAGTGCTATAGCAGGAAGAAATTGGAATTCACCAGACACAACAAATGTAGATACAAAAAAGTCTTTGGACTAAACTGGAGACCTATATATATATATATATATATATATTTCTTTTTCAAAGAATTTAGTGTTGAAGGATGTTGAGAGAGAGAAGGAATAACAGATGTCCTGAAGAAACTGTTAAAAACAAAAATGCTATGGTGAGTGAGTTTCCCCCTCCCCTTTGTAATTTACCTGACTGCCTGGACCATAAGACCCCATTTACTAATGTAAATATGAAAATTAAATCTAATAATAAATACATCTTAAGTAACAATGAAAGTAACAATGCTGAAAAATTAACTGTTAGCAATAAAACCGAAGGGAAAAAAATGTAAAGGCTAACAAAAAGAATGTTTTTCCCAAAAATACTGCCAGCCCTTACACTCCACTCACAAATATTGAAGCTATTGAAACGGACAAAAAGTTTGTACAACTTGAACAATGGTGAAAAACTTAAGATAACAAATGAAACATTCCCCGACATTAAAAGTAAAACTTCCGGTGAATTTATTTAATTATTTGTTAATAGTTCTTTTACTTGATGAGGTGGTGGCTATACGAATACTTTAATACAATCGAAAGTTGGAATACTTTGATTTATATATCATTAATTTATTCACATCCATTATATATATAAAAAAAAAGTCAATTTCTACTTAGGTCATCAAAGAAAATTTTTATTTTAGTTACTTTTTATTAAATAATTACAATTAATATAAATATATTTATATGTGACAGAATCCCAACATTAAGCGGCAGAATAGAAAAGAAGTCCCTTGCAATTTTCCATTTTTTTTTTTCCATATAAGGTGTTGGACTATTATTTTCGTTTGTTACAATTTATTCATAAATTAAATTCAATTATTCCAATAAAATAGTATAATAAAAAGAAATCAATTCCTCAGAAGTTAGGCCACCCCAGGTGGGACTTGAACCCCTGACCTTTGGATTAGAAGTCCAACGTGCTATCAATGAGGTTATTCATGTGACGTTACGATCACGTGATGAGGATGGCACGTGCATATGTTTTGATTTGTTTCCCGCTTAACTCTAACCTAACACTTCTTTTGTGTACTATTTTGCTCTTGCTCTTTTACATTATACCCACTAAAATTTCGTTTTTTACTATAAATGGTTACTCGATTACAGCAAAAGATAACATGATTATTTAGGAAAAAGATCTTTTTTTTAATATCCTGGTAAAAAAATTCGAATGTTTAGTAAACATTGATAAGATGATGAAGCGTAAGGATTTTAAACCATCTCCTCACTTATTATGCTCTGACCACTTTGAATAAGCTTGTTTTCAATACCAAACATTTAGAAATCGTCGCCAGCTCCATTCCTACTATTTTTCTGTTCACAAAAGAAACTTCTGCTAAAAGGAATTTGGATAGATATCTACAGGAATGTAAATACTTTTTGTTTATTTTAAATTAAATTATATAGAGAACATACATAAAAAGATAAAATATATTTAGTTAACTTAAATTTTAATTATTTTACGCATCTTCAAAGTAGTTAATAGAGATATTTCTGTATTAAATTATCTAAAATAAAAATACAAGAATCTGATATGTAACCCTACATGTAATATATTAAAACAAGTTTTTGTCTCTCTAAATATATAATGTATTATACGATATAATTTTACATTCTTTTGGGAATCAAAAATTTTGAAAAGCATTCACTACAGAAATGAAAAAATATCTTAATTTACTACAGGGTCATTAATGTTTATACTTGATGATAAATTGTGCACCACTTTCAAACATTAGAAATGCAAATTACCATTTACCTTTTGTAAAATTATAAGTAAAAAAATTATGCAACATTTTTAAAGCCTTTATTCGCAGCACCATTTTAGTAAAAAGATATTATTTATCGAGAATTTCATTCTGACTGTGGTAAAAAATTAAGGCATTAAAATTTTTTAATTAAATTGTGTATATTATAGAAGATAAATTTTTGTGAGAATATATATTGAATAAAAAAGTCCTTTTCTCTCCTGCATGGTCAAAATAATAAGTCATTTTTGAATCCATAATTCTTTTACACAAAAAAATAAAAATTATAAAATATTTGTGTGGTGTATCTATTTATGTAGTAGTATAAAGATTTCTTAACACAGCATGTTTTTTAGAATTTGACTGATATAAATTTGTCACACAGATGTACAATTTTTTTTTACTATGGATAATATTTATTGGTATTTGCACAAGGGTTCTCAAAATGTAAAATTCATTAATTTTGATGATAAGCTTCACATATAGACTATACACATATTATTGAAGTATAACACAGTGTATTGAAGAAATCTATGCAATCCCAGCTGAAACGTATTAAGAACAAGAATACTCTGGATTTTATAATTTTTACATAAGTGTTAAAGTCTAAATGGTTCATCAGTATTGATATTATCCTGCTTATAAATTTAAGTCCTGAATAAATTTGTTGTATTGAGTTATTTATAAATATTGACCCAAGAAGTGTATTTATAGATCAGTTCTATGATATTTATCAGCAATTAAGATCATGAAACCAAATATGATTTTACAAATAAACATTTGATTTTGTAGGATATTTACTTTCTAAAAGCAATAGAAATATTCGAAATTTTAATATAACCTTTTTCAATTCTCTATTTACCCTTAAATGAATAACTTGACAAATTGCTGTTTGCAATAATCTAGATTAATGCAAAATTCAGTAAAAAAAAAAGGTAATTTCAGAAAAAAAATTTTCAAAATTATTTTTAATGGGTTAATTGCCCAAAATCACTGATATTTTTGTGACGTGTGTTGAAAGGGCAAATTTGGAGCACTTGTATATTATAATATTGACTAATTTCTTCAAATCATAAAACCGCCAAATACTGCGATATACAACCAATGGTGGAAACTGTTCATGATCATGTTTGAACACAGTAATTATAGTGATATAATTTTTTTTAAGATTCGGATGTCTTTTTGCTTGGTGAAATGAGTTGGCAGTTTAATACGTATGTTCCAAATTTTGGAACAAACTTTGAAGTAATTAATTTTATATTTGAAGTTCATATATTTTCAAACATCAAACTTCAGAACAAGAATTCTAAATTTATTTTCTTAATGTTGTTTCATTTTCAATTTTTTTTAGTATAAATATAATTATGTATAAAAGGATAATTTAGATGCATAATCAGTGTGATAACAAAATAACATATCAATACATTAATCCAAATAAGTTTCAGTTTGGATGAACTGAAGTATATTTAACACTATACATACAATAACTGGTAGAAATAGGTATGCATTAAGTGTTGGTATGTTCAGTGTAAAAAAATCAAATATTCCCATTAAAACAGAAGATAATGCTTCGTATAGTTTAGAGGAACAAATTGTAGAAATTTTGTAATTAGTGTGAAATTCAAAAAAAAAAAAAAGAAAATCCTTTTTAATTTTATTTTGATGTAGTATATTATTCAATGTAAAGATTTATTAATAAAAATAAAAATTATTGTAAGGAAAATTAGGGTGGTTTAAAAATAAATATAATTAGCTTTAGTATTTAATATGTAATTTTACAAATGTAATGTAATATGTAATTAAACAAATGTTGTACAAAGGTTTACTGTACTTTTAGGACGAAAAAAAGTGTATCGAGGTATTTCACAAAAAATAGTTACATTGCACATTGCCATTTTATATGTGTATTTGGTTGTTTTTTTATTCAAAACTTCTTTCTATAAGTTGCATGATTTAAGTATTCAAATTTGTTTTATGTAAATTCAGAAAGTTGATTGTATAGATTTAAGATCTGAAATTTTAGAATTCTTAGGATATTTCATTTAATCTGGGGGGATCCATACCATATACAATTTCTCAAAAATAATATGAAAAATTTTGTTGACAACCTACAAATATAATGCAGTCTCCTGTTTTTGCTTTCTAGTTCCTATGTCACATAGCTGGTTGTTTTTCTTGAAGATTAAATTATTTTATAGAACAGACAACCCAAGTAGTTGTTTGTTTTTTAAACAAACAAGTAATTGGGTTGTCTGTTCTTGCTATTAATTGCCTGTGGTGGTGTTTAAAAATTTAAGTTTTTATGTCATTAACCTAATGAAATAAATAAAGTGAGAGAAAATTTCAGAAATTCTGCATAATTTGACCTTTTTTTAGCAATTTAATCTGTGATTTAGCAGAGGATTTTCTTTAATTTTTTTTTTACAGTATAATTTTATTTGTTTGGGTTGATCATATTTAATACTTTTTTCTTGTAAATATTTGTCTTCATTTATAAGGTTTCCAGATAATTTTATTAGATATTATCAATAAGATAAAAATTGAGATATAATAATTGAACAAGATATTATGCACGTTAAATATTGGCAGTTAGATCCTCGATTTGTTCTCTATTTATCTTTATAGTATAGTGTTACATTCATAGTCTGCTTTATTTACTTATAGTGTATTGTTAAAATTAAGTGTCAATAAATAATGTATATTAAAATGAGTACGATTATTGAATAAAACTGTCTGATAGAATTTTCTGCTTCATTATACGAGAAATTTTCATGAAAATAATTTAATTTTGGTTCTACTGTAAAATTTTATTTAAAAAAGCCTATTTCTTAATTTATTTTTAAAAAGTCAAATTCTTTTCTTTCTGAATGTTGGAGACACGCCTTTCTAATAAAAATTCAAACCTTTTGAAGGGTAATAATTACAAAGGAAAACAATAAAACATATCAAATGTTTGTTTATAATTAAATTATTTCAAATATCCCAAACCTTTAAATGATGTTAAAAACAATTTCATCTCTATCACAGAAGAATTCCTAATTATTAATCAAAAACTTTCATTATTAACCAACTATTATTTTATACACTCTGCTCTCAAAAAGTATAAATCTCTTGTTAAACATTAGAAATAGGTATGAGAATTTTTAAATAAACAAAAATATATCCATGTTATTTGTCAAATCTTATAATAAATTCATTTCCAAAATTATATTTACTTGTATTTCATGTTTCTGAATGTTCCATACTCTTCTATGAGAAATTATAGAGATAGTATTTCTAAAAACATTAAATATTTGTAGCTGGTAATTACTAAGGGAATTAGACAAGAAAGGTATACACATTAACATTTCAAAATGGGACCATTTCATATCTACATGTTTCTTATAAATTACACTATTTTATGAATTTATGTGGAGTGATACACTATGTACCAATAAGTAATTGGACACATATGAGAAGTTTTTCCAAATTCAATGGTCTCAATTCTACACTGTAAATCATTCTCGTGCGTAAATAAACATAATAAACCACATGAAAACAAAGGACTTATTATAAGGATGCAAAAAAATAATCTAGAACTATTAATAAATATATAAACAAACTGCAAGTAGCCGCTGGCTTCGCACACTAACATTAAATGACAAGTATATTAAACTGAAACAAAAATTATGCTAAAAAATTAGGAAAAATACTTTATACCTAATTATTAAACAAGGATAATGCAAAAATATAATAAAAATAAATAAAATTTCAGAAATAAGCTTCACACACAAGAAGTAAACATATTAAGCATACGAAATTTATACACTGATTCAAAGCGCGGGGAAATGTTAGTATCCTCGTCACGTGATTCCGAACTGCCGTCTCATTGTCGTGAAGCAACCTCATTGCGCTACAAGGACACAACGCGAGCGATTTTTCCTTTTTATTTATCGTGTTGGACTATTATTCTTGTTTGTTACTATTTATTCATTTATTAAATTTAATTAATGAATTAATATTTGGAAAAATCTATTAATATCAAGTGTCATTCACTACAAGTTTTAAAAAATGTATTTGAACTTAAGAGGATGAATAAAAACTGTTTTATTTTAACGATTGAAATTTTGAACATGATATATGTGTATAAATAAATAAATATATATATATATGGAGAGCGTAAGCTAATAGTAGGAATTGGAAAATAGTATATAAAAAAATCATGCAATACCTTTTTAAGATAAAACGGTAAATATATGATTGAAGCACTGTGAAGAGAGATCTGCCTATGTGTAAATAACTGTTGTTTTTTTTTAATTTTCTATTTATGATTCCATGTGTTTCAGCTTCCGAAAATTACGTAATGACACATAGCCGACTAAAGCTAGCGGTCAATGACATTGCCGTGTTTAAACACGGACAGAAAACATTCAAATCTCTATCACAGTGCTGAAATAGATGGTTTCCAATACTTATTTATAAACTATAAATGCTCAATTATAAATGTACTGGTGTGAAACATAATACCATTTCTACTTTTAAAGGTTCCAAGCCTTTCTTAAAAATACGTATTTATGTATTTCACATATCAGATGAATGAATTCTCTAATATGAAACTATTGATATGATGAATGCGAACTCTAAAAGAACTAACGCTTTATACTTTTCTGAGAATATACAGATCCGTTTATAGATTTCGCTCTAATGACATGTTCTTTAAATTCTTAAATATTGTGTACGGAAGCTTTAAGGCTGTTACATTTTTCAGTTCTAAAATATTCTAATTAATGTGAAATTTGAAAATCAATTCGATATTGTGTACTCCAAAGATTTTGTGTTAGACTTAAGTGTTCTTTTAAAATTCTTAAAAATGTTATTGGTAATAAAAAAAAAAAATAAAAGAAAAAAAATTTAAGGAAATAGATTTTCAAAACAATAGTTTTTTTAAAAAAAAATTATTTTATTTGCTGCTTACTCCTCAATGCAACTCTCACACACCAGATGTCGCTAATAAACGCATCGCATCTGGCCTTTTCCCTTGATTACTTAATACCTCTACATACTTAGAACCGTGATTTTTAACCACTGCACCACCAAATTTTTTTTTAAAGGTTAATTATACTCTGAGGAAAATGAATAAAATCTGGAACCACAAATTATTTGGCCGTTTTAAAGAAATAAACTATGGTTATTCGTGGTAATTTATTCTTTCTGGAATAGATGGAAGTGTATATTACAGAAAAGTAAAACTCTTTTAAACTTATTTATTGTTAGTGTGCAGCCAAATTTTGAAATTGGTAAAAGTGTACTGCTACAATAAGTGGAATTAAGAGATGTTTACAGTTGAGACCTGATTAAACAGAATGACATAAATGTGAGCTGAATTTGAGAAGAATTTTGATCATTGTACAGCTAGCGCCACCAAGTTGGATTGATGTCGAGATCAAAGCTCGGAGGAAGGATTGAAGCTACTGAAAAATCAGTGCTATTGCGTACTGATAGCGAAGTTTGCCCTGATACTTTCATCTATTTCTATTACGTTTACCCGACATGGCTTTGAACTTGACCTAAAAACGACAATGGAATGGACCCATCACAAACAATCCAAGCACTCTCGGTACTAGTACATCAAATTAAGAACATGAACTCAGATACCTCCCCCCAACCCACTATTATCACTACAAACAAATCCAGCGAAAAAAGGAATTATTAGCATTACTAGAAACTCTCCTAGACGATGACAATGAGTAATTTAACTACCTCTTCATTCACCTTTTGGTGGATGACCTTCTTAACTCTTAAATTTTTATTCTCTAAATCCTTTATTTTTCCCCCTTTCGCCACATCAAGGACTCAAAAAACATTTCAGATATATGACGACGACGCTGGTTATCATTGGGAACTGGAGCGCAGAGCGCTCCTCCGTCCCATACTGTTGTATAGTGGCGCGAAAGTTGATGGGCCTTCATAGAATACGCCTTCCCTTATTGGTGGACGAGGAAGGAGGCAGTGGGAGGAGCTATGCAGGAGAGTTTCAGCGGTTATCAATGTGAGTTCACACTCTATCGACTGTACCTGGTGTCATTCAGAGAATTTAAGTTTAAAAAATAAGAATGCCTGTGTGGGTAGCGAGAAATTAATTTAAGATTAAATTTAAATAAAAAAGAATAAAAAATACAATAAAAGATAAAAAATTAAGCAATTAGATGGGGTCATTCTCCACCGGAGAATGACAGACTTTAGATTTATGGGGGGTTATAAGAGTCCAGTAAAATACGTCTGGGCCTTTTTTTTATTGTAATTTGGGTCATAATTTTCTAGATTTAATATATTGGAATTATTACTATTAGGAAGTGAATTGAAAAAATTAACTGCAAGTTTTTTGATATAATCTTTTTCAGATATATGGGACGGAGGATTAAATTTGTAATCCAGTTCCCATAGACACTCAGCGTATATGCTACAATAAGTCCACCAATCAGGAAACTCTCTTTCCAATCAAGGCCTCTACATCATATGGCCACATGACCTTTTCGATATGGGATGGAAGAATGCTCCGCGTTCCATTTCCCTAATGATATTAAGCTTCAGCCTTTTTCCGTTACAAAAGAGTCCGCATTCCTGTCTCTTGTGGATTCCTAAAGCGGTGCTGCAAAAATAGGTTGAGAATCATTGTTCAAAGAGGAACAAACGTTTTTCCCAAAAACTATGCTTATTCTTTTAAAACGGCTTTATAATTACATTAGACTGTAAAGTGTCATGAATAAATTGTCTTTGGTAGTCCCTTATTTCAAATATTTATTATAAATATATTAATAAATGAGGCTCACTTTTTATTAATATTTTCAATAACCTTTAGAGAATCTTTTAAATAACACATTTTTGAATAAGTCATTCTAAGAAAAACAATTATTCTGCGGAGTGTACTTTTATCACTTCTGTTGGGGGTTTAAGTGTATCTCTTATCCATTCATGTGTGATATTTAACTCATGTACGGGTACTGTCAGGTACGCAAATTAGTAAACGTTATTTGAAACTCCTTTAAGGCGTGTCTGCGACTATTTTCTCTCGGCTGCATTTTTATCAATAAATTGTACTTGTCCCGTTTTAGAAATAAAACTTGTAAATCTGTGCTCAAAGAATTTCTACGGTGGTTAGCTCAAATCAACTTTATATATATATATATATATATCGTTTCTAAATTCAAACATCAAAAATTAAAACAGATTCAAATTTTTTCACACGAAAACTGTGTGATCACAGCTACAATTATATCAAAACAGTTAATAGTATAGAAATAATGATAGGTTTGCGCGCGCAGACATTGGCGTCTACTTTCTTCACCGAGCTGGTAGGCTGATTGATTAAATAAGTATTCACTCGGCGAAAAGAGTGCGAACTACGGTCCATCTTCTTACCAATCGTTACACTCCCCCTCTGGTTCTTAAACATCGTCCTCGATGAGGAACCAGCAGAGTTGTCTTTTCTGGGTCTTCAACTTTTTCTGAGAGGCATCACTGGAGTGGCTGACAGAGTGATGATTTTTGAGCAAGCTGTCTAGATCCTCCCGCTGAGAACCACGAAGTTCTTGTGCTTCATCTTCCCGTAGTTGAGAGTTATTTATCACCACATGGAGTACATTAACAGATGTAAAAGGATCACAGTAAACAAAATAATAGAAAACTTATCTGATGCACCATGAAGATGAATGTAATCTAAAATATCAAATTTCCCGGTAGGAAATATACAATCCAAAATATCTAATTTCCCGGTAGGAAATATACAATCCAAAATATCAAAAAATTTCCCGGTAGGAAATATATAGTTCAAAACATTAAATGCCCCAAAATTTCTTCTTAGCCGGCAGCTACACTTCAGAAACGACTTTAAATTATCTATGAACTAGATGTTCAGAAATTGACTTGATAATTTTACATTGGGCTCCATTTCCCTGTAGGAAATATTCATCTGTGAAGAGAACAGTCATCTATTGATCCATGCTTCGATCTCTATGATCTCTGCCTCATTGGAAACGGACTCTTCTGTTCTCAAGAAATACTCATCAGTGAATAGAACAGTCACCAGTTGATCCATGCTTCGATCTCTATGATTTCAGCCACATTGGAGTTCTGTTCTCTGAACTGATAGGGATGTAAAACAACCAGACTTTTTACAAACACTCTGGCGCCATTTACAACCTGGTTGGGTGCCATTTATAGGCTTTTGGCATTCATTGGCGCCATTTGTCACCAGCTAGTGTAACGGTCATTTTCAGGCATCTGGTATCATCCCAAATTTCATTCAATTACAGATTTCGATGTATTTTTAACAGTAATGAAATGAAGACAAATTTTAATTAGCAATAGTTAACAGCTTTACCATTTGAGGCGTTACTTGCAGCCAAGCCAAATTTTTCTCAAGCTTTTTGATAAGCAATTGATTTTGACACATCTTCATTTCAATCTTGTAATTTAATTTTGTACTTTCAAAATGATTTAATGGATCCTCAGCCCCACGTTGGGCGCCACTTGTAAACCTGTTCTCAATGAATTTCTACGGTGGTTAGATCAAATCAACTTTTATTCACCGTTTCTAAATTCAAACTCATTAAAAATTAAAACAGATTCAAATTCTTTCACACTTAAATTGATTACAGTTGCAATTATATCAAAACAGTTAATAGTATAGAAATAACGAGAGGTTTGCGTGCGCAGACATTGGTATCTGCTTTCTTTACTGATCTGGCAGGCTGATTGATTAAATAAGTATTCAATTGGCGAAAAGAGTGCACACTATCGTCCATCCTTTTACCACGCAATCGTTACAAATTAATATTTTTCCTGAATCTTAACAAACTTTGTTAATGGAAATATTTAATGTAAAAGTAACCGTCTTCACTGCCACTCAGATATATACACACATAGAGTTGTTATTTTTTTCAAACATAATGATAAAGGAAAAAGTAGTCGTGTAACAGTATTTAGTAGAAAAAATATATATTTTTTAAAATCATATTATATAGAGGCATATGTCTGAAGAGCTCCAGTATAGTCTATGCAATGAGCGTCCAATGGTCTAGGTCTTGAAATGGATGATGGTCATGATATAATAATGCGATTTTGCTGCTATTGCCAGCTGGCTTATAGTTCGGAATTACTAGTTGTTTTGAGAATATGTTTAGGAAAAGCATTCGACAATTTAAAATTGTTTTGATCAGGATGTTATTGAGGCCGAGTCGAGAATGAGACGAGGGCCCCTCGCTCATGCCTTAGAAATGTACCTGATTACCACTCCTAAGACATGTGAGCGCAGCTTTCGTACCGTTGTGACAATGAACGATTTTAAAGAGATTGAGTGGATAAGACGACAATATTCCCCTAAGCTATTACGAAAAAATGACTGTATGACTATGATTGTACCTCGGTTCCAGTAGGAGATCCAAGCCTGATTCTGTTGGATGGATATTCCACAAGTTCCCGGAATATTACCTCTGATTGATTAAGGATGATTACAAAGTTATACCCGGACAAAATGGACTTTGAAACAACGAACTTGAATGCCCTGAAGGTATGTGAAAAACTGTAACACAGATCATGATCAAGATCAAAGGATCAGAACAACTGCTCCAAGTTTACACCCAGTTACTCAACGAAGGAAAACTTTTCGAAAACAAAGGAATAGCGGATGTCCTGAAGAAGTCCATTGAAGAAACTACTAAAAGCAAGGATGCCATGGTGAGTGAGTTTCTTTGTCTGCCTCGTTGTAATTTACCTAAATATGGAAATTAATTCTGATAACGAAAAACCTTAAATAACGATGAATGTAATAACACTGACAACTTAACTGTTAGCAATAAAACGATAGTTAAATCAATAAATAAAAAACGTGAAGGCAAACAAAAGGAATCTTCAGATGACTTTGTTTTCCCAATAAAAACTGCCAAGTCCGACTGTCCAATCGCAAATATTGAATTAATTGAAACGGACAACCAGTTTGCCCAATTTGAACAAGACGTGGAGCAACAACCCCCAACTAATTTCAAGAAAACTCCTAAGCCCAAGCCTTTATCCCCAATAATGCTGAAAACTAAGAGTAACTATCGAGAAAAATTTAAGATAATTAATGAAAAATGCCTCGACATTAAAAGTAAGACCTCTGGTGAATTTATTGAATTATATGTTAATAACGATGGCGAGAGAGTATGGGAATCTTACACATGCCTTGGCGGAGGGCAGTGACTTTGAATATTACGTCATAAAACCCAAAGTAGAAAAACCTATTAAAATTGCCATTAAAGGTTTTCCCATCTTCTCGGAAATACAAGATATTGAAAATGATTTAGAGGAATTAGGATACACTGTTATCAACAGTATCCAACTCATATCTAAGAAACCTCGATCCCCATTTCTATTTTTCCTAGGTACTTTACCAAGAAATGCGAATAACCGAGAAATCTTCGAACTATCTAACCTTGGTTGTATGTAAATAAAAGTTGAGGGATTCCTCGTTAGAGGAGTCACTCAATGTTTCAATTGTAATAACTTTTATCAAACAGCGGCAAATTGCCATCCAGATATTTAAAGTGTGGAAAAGGACATACTACTAAAAATTGCGTAGTAGAAGAAAAGCAGATAAACTTTACTGAATTAACTGTAAGGAATGTGCGTATGAAGTCTGCTACATCAAGTGCCCGAAATTCTCAAAGCCAAAAAACTGTTCTCCCGTTGAAAAACACTTAAAAATAATACTTTCAATAATAACGAAATACGAGAAGTATCCTATGGTAATGTTGTTATAGGAGTTACTCCTGACTCTTCCCCTCAAAATAATAACGAATCCAAAAATCATAACAACAAAGAAAACAATAGTTTTCAAAACATCCGAAGATTCGACCAGAACCAGGAAGACAATATCTCTAATTTTCTTCAAGTTTTCGAACTTTTCAATATAATTTCGAGCTTAGTAAAAAGAATGCCAAAAATTTTACAATTACTACCTAAATTTAAAGCAACTAAAACAGATAAGCAAAGAGCCTATGTACTAGTGGAATCCCTATTAAATGATTAGTAATTTTTTTTATACTTGACTTCAAAAACTCACTTTTTTTTTAATTCCATATTTTCTCGTTTACTTTAAAATTGCATTGATTTCTTTTATTCTCAATCTGGCAGTCAATACCAATAGCTCACTCCCAACATCCAATTAGAAGGCTCCATTCAAGAAGCGGAGGTTTTTCTCTGCCAGCCTACTCCATTGGTTTTTTTCTTCCACACTTCATCTAACCATCCAAGTAGACAACATAATACACCTCTCAGTAGTGGATAGGGGATTGAGGACTGCTGACGCAGTCCAGTTGCCCCGCGAAAAAGTCAAGTCAAATCAAAGGATAGTGTAAATATATATATATATATATATATTACATATTATTGCATTTTATTTACATAGATATGTGTATGTGCATGTATTTAATAAAAACCTTTCAGTTATTTATTTATTCTCTCTCTTTTTTAATTGTTGATAAAGTAGAGTTAGTAATATCAAAACCGTTACAGATTTTCGTTTTCGTCTTCTGTTTTTGCTCAACAGCCTTAAGAAGCTGATCTTCATTTTAGCGAAATATCAGTCTGCTTTCCCCGTGAGTTCTTTACCATTGTGTTTGCAAAAAAAAAAAAAAAAAATTCTAAAATAGAAAAAATAATGCGAAACAAACTCACAGATTTTTATTCACACTGCGATGTACTGGTCAATGAACTTCAAAGACTACTGTTGAGAGATGAGATGTTTTTGTGTGGCATTTGTAGGGATGGAGGTTGAAAGTAACTTAGGTACACAAAATTGGCTCGTGTCTCAGGCTATTCCGTAGGTATTTCAAAGCCAAGTTAGCATCCTTTCTACGAAACACGTGAATAGACTTCTCTTTCATTTCACCCCACCCCCCTCTTAAATCTCGCCTGCGTGGCTGGTTTTTTCCGTATTTTGTTCATTCTCAGAAATAAAATCGTTTTTGTGTTAAGAGAAACAAAAATGTTTGAAAATACATAGTAGTTTGGTCGGGTATGTCCAATTTCGTGTTAACCAATATTTCATCTTAAGCGCTTTCGCGTTAAACCTATAAGCCTCCACACCTCCATTGTGATTTTATGATCTATTGGGTTTGGAGGCTTGTACATACATTTTTTCATAGTGAGAGTTGATATAAAATCTTCAGAAATTCATTTTACTTTTGACTTTACATTACAATAAAAAAATGTAAAAAGAAAAAATTCACTAATTTTTTTCCAAAATACCTTTTATTTTTAAGGGGAAAAAAGTAGTGTTTATCTCTTAAGTGAAAGTTGAAGAATGTGTACATGAAAATGGGGTACTTAAGTATTATCGCAACAATTCCAACATTCAAGATACCTCGCTAAGTTAGCACCCCCCCCCCCCCGATTTTGCATGTGTCGTCCGTGCTGAATTGGTAGCCATGTACTTCGTTTCATGTAATGTCACCAATACTGTTGCTGTATTACGCAAGTACTGAAAATATTTGTCTTATACATGAATCAACTATCATTTCATGCAATTTGAAGATTGTAAAGTAATTGTAAGCACATTTTTGTATGTCTGTAGAGAGGAATACTGTATTCGGGATTTTCACAATCCACATCCCATTCAATTATTCAAATATTAGATGCATTCTCCAATTAAATGATGTGTAACTGTATGCACCACTTTTTAAGTCTCTTCAAAAAGTGTTACTATAAATAAAATAGGATCTACAATGTTTCGTGGCCAGTGGGCCGAGAAGTGCAGTTGCAGACGTCGAAAAAGCGCATGCAAACGTAAAGCGTAACAACATCACGAGGGGCTTTGTGACACAAATGCAAATCCCGGTGAGGTAGTCTTGACCTCAGATTACAAGTTATCTCACACACTAATCCACACACAGTCTTAACAAAAGTCTGTTAAACTCACTTCTAGCATGTGATACACTCACAACGCTTTCCAAAGTAGTCACAACAAAGAAGCCACAACAAAGACTACAATCCCTTCAAAGCAAATCTGACAGTCTTAACAAACACAACTTCGAAAAAAAATTTCTGACATAAATTGTTGGAAAACAATCCCAGCAAATCTGACAGTCTTAACAAATACCTGTGCTTAACAAATACCTGTGCGTAACGCAGCACAGTCAAAAAAAAAAAGCTGAACTTCTTGATCATTGGCTTTTTTTTGTCAAGTTAATTTTACTACAGATTGATTTGCAGATAACTTATTTCACACATTCAAAAAAGATAAAAATCATTGATTGTGTGGTGTCATTATATATATAGGTGATTAACATTACAAAAAGACTACTGTCGTTTGTTGTGATTTTGTGAATTTTAATGTATACACCTTTTGATGT
>BMAV01005220.1:130010-147292 GCA_019973955.1 Trichonephila inaurata madagascariensis
AAAGCTTGTTTTTGTTTGATTCCATACCGTATGCGTTGTATTCCTTTTCAGCGCCGATGCTTTCGTCATCCTTTACGTACATAATAATCTCCCTCATTTTAGAATTTCATGTCTCTCAGATGATTTTTCGTGAAGTTATGGCAATAAACCCACCTGTTGCTTAAGTTTTGCACACCAGTGTAGATTAGACACTGTTTCCCATTTCGAGCACGTTTAAATAAAGGGTTTTTAAAATTCTGTAAACTTATTTTTAATAAATATAATCAACATTTTTTTTCGTACTCTATTCCGAGAAATTATAAGTAACTTAAGAAATTTAAAAATTGATTCATGGTAATCAAACACGTTCGAGAGAATTAGGATTTCAATGATAATGAAGATAATACCCTGACTTGATTTGGAATCTCTCCTTAGATAGTTTCTTAATTAGTGCTATTTCAAATAAAAAGTAAACGTGGGCTTCAAAAATATCGTAGATTTCTGATTTATCTCAAGTTGAAATTCAAAAGTGTAAAGCAGTAACTAGATAACACAGAACTGCAATATTCCTTTAAGCAATGTTAAAATTAAGTTACTATTTACAGACTGTAAATCTAATGAAGTTGGAAATCAAATTTTTTTAGAAGTTAGAAGCTTAAAGCCACTTTTGAAGTATGAAAAATTAGACTGTTTCTAATATTGTATTGGCCTGCACTCTTGATGAAAAGAGAAAGCGCGGTTGACCCCGCTTGACCTGGTGCCGTATGATGGAGCTAGAGGGAAGCGACGCTGGATGGCTGAGCTGGAAAGAAGCTACACACACACACATTACTGCATTGAACCGGAAACTTAGGTGATCTAGATTAAAAACTTATATCGGCATTTAGGCACTACACAAGTGTATGACGAGGAGAAGGAGGATTTTATGTTTTATCCATTAATTAATGTACGAAATCATTAAATAAAGATATTTTTGATGTCAAAAAACACCAACCTGTACTACAGCACTATACTCAATCACAACATTATTTGGAAGCAAGTGTATACTGTAAAATATGCACATAATTAAATTAAACACTGTACGAAAATAGAGTGGGAATGCTGGGGTTGCTGCATGTTAACATGTCACCTACAGAAATTATGAAGAATGAAGTGAGGTTATGGATTTATATTATTATTTTTTTTTTTTTGTATTAGTTAAATGTCTTGTTTTAGTTTAATACATGTAGNGCTCTCTTGTTTCATCCTCCGGTCGGTGGAATCAGATTCCTCTTTAGTCAAAAAGGGGTTGCGGGGGCGGCCACGCCTTAACCCTCAAATACACAGCTGCCGAATGCACGTGTAAATGTCGTTTCCACAAAAAAGACCTATCTGTGTGAAGTGGGGTTTTCTGTAGTAGCAGCAACCAAAACAAAGCAACGGAATAAACTGGACATAAGCAACACACTTCGGGTGTCATTGTCTCCGATTACCCCCAGATGGAACCGTCTCATTGCAAAGAAACAAGCTCAGGGGGTTCTCATTGATTTAACGTTCTAGTAAGTTAAAATGTTAAATCACTTTATTTATTTTTTGGTGTAACTGTATTTTATTTTGAAGGTATAATTAAATAGAATTAAATTCTTTATTAAATTACTTATATTCTTTATGTATTAAATACAATTAAATACATTTTGCTATAAATCAAAATAATCTAAAATAAAAACAATCAATGTCCCCCTCCCAGCGGGCCGCGGTAAAATTATCAAACGTTGACCGGTCCGCAGCGATAAAAAGGTTACGGAGCACTGTTTTAGAGGACAATAAGCCACATTCTAAAATTAGTTTTTATATGGAATTAATTTCCATTAATTCTAAAATTTCTGAAAAATACAAATAAATATTAATGTGATAAATGCGGGCTAGTTACCGAACTAACATATCAAATTTTAGTTCAAAATCTTCTAGAAGGGTCCAGATATCGTGGATAAATTGATATTCTTGATGTTTAAGTTCATATGTGACAAAGATTGTCAAAAATGTGAGGCTCTAAAGCCTTTTGTATCTTTCAACATTTCATATTCCGCAGAAACTTGCACTGTTTCTAACTGAAAATGAAACAGAGTCGCCAAATTCACTCAAAAACGTATCCTGCTCTGACATTTTACTTTTGTGTAATACAGCACATCGGAGTATTCAGATAGCATTGACTGAAGAAAATCTCGAAATCGTCCTCGATATCGTAGAAAATTTAGAAGCTTCTGGAAAATATATCTTGATGTATTGCGTAATGTAGAAAAAATTCAAATAAAAATGTGTAAGGAATAAAAAAAATATACAGTTACTTCCCTTGTCATATTCGTCACACCATCACAGTCTCAACTTTAAATGATTGTTGTCGTACTTTCAAAAATTCATAAGAAATATCACACCTAGTTGCTGCTCCTTTTACTGACCACATGCATACCAGTTTCGAGGTATAATCTCAAATTTTTCATCAACAATTATTGTAACTAATACAAATCGAGTAGAATCATTTACATTAGTATTTTCTTTCAGAGCAATGAAGCAAAATTTTACCAGGCCAATCTTTGACTCTGATTGTGATGTCAGATTTGTATTTATAATTTCGTCTCTCTAGAGGTCATTCTTTCTTAAGATAAGTGTTAAAAAAGGGCAAAAAAAATTATTTTTTCTTACATAAACATTAAAACATGGTTAACTTGGAGCTTGCATTTTTTACCGAACTTGTGACCTTTATTACTTTTAGCAATATTAAATCCCACTATATGGCTTATATGTATAGCGGCTTCGAGGATACACACACACAGTTAACTTTCTTAAAACAATTGTTTAAACAAAGAATTTTTAATTTGTTTTCTCACTTATTCTGACGGCTGCACTATCTGCAACCGTCTTTTTATTCAATGGTGGACCATAATAAAGGGTGGGGATTGTAACGCCCAGTGTAATGCCAATGAAATGAGAAGATACACCAGAGACATCTTTTAAATGAACTCCTTTTCGTATCCTTTATACGTGACACCCCTTTGTCTTTAACACAAGTATAATGAATAATTACAATTTTTTATAAGCTAGAACCTTGTTGGCTTAGGACAGTGCTCTCCAACCTTTTTATCAAGGTGGACCGGTCAACGTTTGTTAATTTTACCGCGGCGCTTTTTGAGGAGGAAAGGGGGAGCGGAGGACGTTGGTTCTTTATATTCTAGATTGTTTCCATTTAATAATTTTAAATTAATTGTATTTAAACACACATGCCTTCAGAATAAAATAATTACACCAAAAACTGAATGTAAAGTGATTTTCATACAAAGTTGCACAAACCCGAGAGAAATACACCACAATAAATAAAATAGGAATAATTTAATGTTCCCTTGTGGGGGCCCGGTACCTCCATTTGACCCACGTACCGGTACCGGTTCGAGGATTGGGGACCACTGATTTAGGGCATTATCTGGTCAACTTGTCGTAGTTTGTCCGTTCCTGGACTAATATGCATTGAAGGGGGAAAAAGTCACAACACCAAGAAAGGCTTGTGTTAGATAAACGAAATTTCGTAAACGTGTTTATATACCTGAAAGATGACATCGATTCAAATTTCGCGCTAAAGTGTGGCATCAATAGCGCCACTCAGAACTTTCAAAAAATCAGGGTTGTTTTAAATACATACTGTAAAGTTCGTGAGAGTTATTTGTCTGTGAAATTTGACGTATTGAGTTGATTTTTTAATTAAGAATGCCTTTAAGAAGACGAAGAAGTCAATATTAACAGCTCACGGAGTTTGAAAGAGGTCGTGTGATAGGGCTACGAGAAGGTGTATTTTTTTCTCCGTAATATTGCAGAAAGACTTGGCCAAAATGTATCCACTGTGCATGATTGTTAAGAGCAGAGGTCAAGGGATGGTACTGCCTCAAGAGGACCGGATTCCGGGCGGCCATGTGGCTCTACTGAGAGGGCAGACTGCCGCATTCAGCGTACGGCTGTCATGATAGTTAAGAGCAGAGTTTAAGGGATGGTACTGCCTCAAAAAGACCGGATTCCGGGCGGCCACGTGGACTACTGAGAGGGAAGACTGCCGTATTCGGCGAACGGCTGTCATGATTGTTAAGAGCAGATTTCAAGGGATGGTACTGCCTCAAGAAGACCGGATTCTGGGCGGCCACGTGGCACTACTGAGAGGGAAGACTGCCGTATTTGGCGTACGGCTGTAGCGTATCGTACTGCGTCTGTGGTAAAAATTTGAGATGTAGTTGATACCTCAGTGACACAACGAACTTTTAGAAATCAGTTACTTCAAGGACAGCTTCGAGCCAGGCACCCTATAGCGTGTGTTCCACTGAATCCAAGTCATTGCCATTTGCGACGCCAATGGTATCAAGCCAGAGCTCATTGGAGATCGGAGTGGAGATCTGTTGTGTCTTCTGATGAAAGCAGGGTCTGCCTTGGTGCCAATGACGGCAGTGTGTTGATCAGAAGGAAGCCAGGAGAACGCCTGCAACCAAACTGTCTGTGGCCTAGACACACTGGACGTAACCTGGAGTCATGGTCTTTTGAGCAATTTCCTATGACAGCAGGAGTACTCTCGTGGTTATCCCAAACACACTGATTGCAAACTTGTGCGTCACACACAGTGTAGTAATTTTACCTGTAGTACTGCCATTCATGAACAGCATTCAAGGCTGAGTTTTCGAACAGGATAACGCTCGCTCTCACACCGCTGTTATAAAGAAACGGACTCTACAGAGTATTGACATGTTACCTTGGTCTCTACAAGATCATCAGATCTGCCTCTAATTGAGCACGTACAGAACTTCATTGGACGACAACTCCAGCATCATCTGCAGCCAGCACTGACCGTTCCAGTATTGACACAACATGTACAACAAGCATAGAACTCCATACCACAAAGTGACATTTGGCAGCTGTATGACACACTGCATGCACGCTAGCATTCAAAATTCTGGAGGTGTTACACCGGCTCGGCTATTAATGTAACAGCATTTCACTTGTGAAATGCATTTTCTTGAGCTTAAATTAACCTGTGATCTTAAAAATATAATCAACTAAACATTTTAACTAGACAATTACACTGTCCAAATTTCATTACTCTACAATAATTTTTTCTCGGAGTTGGGATTTTTTCCCATCAATGTATTATTTTACAAAAATAAAACTTTATATTAAATAATAAATAATTGAGAAAAAAATTTTTTTTTCTTAATACGAGTTAGTCGATAGCTAATTGTGTTCAAAACGAGTGATTCATCCGGAAAATTTTGAGAAAAGAAAATAATTCGGCAAGATCTTTTCTTTTCTTAAAAGAAGTAAAATGTGACTTGAGAGAAAAAAAAAGGAAACTGAAAAGGTATAAAAAAAAGCAGCAGAGTTTACTTACGAACTATGAACTTACTGGGATACTTATTTTATTACGATGAAATTTTTTTAAAGACAACCGCAGCTGACTTTGATCCGAAAAAAATGTAATTGTCTTTTCTTCTCAACATATTACGTCAGAAATTTTGTCTCTTAAGTTTACTTTTTTTAATCACCGAAATTTTTCCACAAGAGCCGGGTTAGTATCTCCTATATAAATACCTTTCATCAGAATTTTATAATCTCGACTTCCTGAATTTAGATATAACTCGTAACTAAATATTTTACAATATAACCAAATAAAGTTTTATTTCACTCTGATATAATTTGAAACATAAAAACGTAAAAAACACTACTCTTCATGGTGATGGAAATGGTATTGAGGCATGGAAATGGGGTATTGAGACGAGCGTATCTCAGGGTGGCCGCAGTAGCCTAGTGGTTATGATTACGGGCTCGTGACCGTCGAGTTACGAGTTCGAGCCCTAGTGCATCCGAAGACCCTTCGCTACAAAGAGCTGATGCACGTTAAATCTGTCGAGGCTCTGTCTCCCATTGGCGTAGTCTGGAGTTTTGGAAAGGGGTTGTCTGCCGAGATATTGGCCTCGTCTCTTGATCGAGGTTCAAAATTACGAGGTCCTTCGCCCATGGCCCTCGTGTTGTGCTTTATAGTGTGATGCTAATAAACACTTACTCGCTGATTATCTCCGGTTGTTGACCTAGTAATGTGAGAGTGATTAAAAAAATAAAATTTATACATATATTTCATTATATCCTTATGATTAGTATTAGTTTTTATCCTAGTTTTTCATATAGATTTTTTTTTCTTTCTTAATATTCTCTCTCTCTCTCTTCTCCATGAGAGAAACCTTATTATTCTTTAGTCATACTTTCATTTTATTTTACAGTCTGGTGCTTCATCCACGTGTGTTAGTAATAGGCCTAATTTTCAACATGGCTCTGTTTTTTTATTTTGTCGAAAATGTTTGCTGTACGGAGAAGGTGGTACCATAAATCAGATTAACCCTAATTCGCTGGCCTAATTCAATGACAGCTTTATAAATCCTAATAGGTCTCCATTTTAGTCCAAAGACTTTCTTTCTATATATCCAATTTCTTTTTTTTTTTTAACCCTGTAGGTTATACAACTTTCTCACTTAGTATATTTTATTATATATAAACATATATATATAACTTATAGTGGTGTATGATTTGTCGTGTCGAGTGGATGATTATACTGTAATTACTAAAAGACTGGACAGGGCGTGGCTTTTGGAAGTGATTACTGCAGTAAGTGGCGAATGGATGATATTATTGTAGCATTGATGAAGCAGTCTTGTAAGTTAATCCAGTTTATTCAACATTTAATATAAAGCGTTTCAACATCACATGAAGCAGACATAATGGCACAGAATACAGAACAAACACAACGCGCTGCAGCCAGCTACATGATTACAGACAGAAGAGAGGAGAGAGCTCGAATTCCAATGATCTCAGTATTTATACTCAGCGGGACATCACATGATTTGAGTGGTGGATGGATGTAGTTTCAAAAGTCCCTGGATTGATTGATTGATTGAATATTAACGTCGCACTGTTCAGCTGCACGAGGGCTTTTGGCGACGGACCACGTAATTTTGAACCATGGTCAAGTGACGTGGACGACACCTGAGCTGGCACCCCCCTCTCCTAACTACCACACCACACCAATCAAAAGTCCCCGGTGGTAGGCGGGTAGCTAATTAAAATAATTACACGGTTGTTCTGTAGGAATGGACCATAAATAATTCAAGAGCTATTAAAGTTTAAATTACTGGGAATTATTACATTTATATATACATATACATATATATATATATATATATATATGTCAGGCCCCAGGCCTTCTTGTAAAATGAGGAGGGTATCATCTCTATAATACTTCTCTTTATTTCTTTTTAATCACATGAAATCCAACATGGCGGCCCTTTGGCGCGCAACCGAGTAGAACAATAAACAACACTTCGGCGAGGAGTTACCAGCTAAGCCTTTTTGAGTATGCGTTCTTCTTCATCAGCGCTCGCTCTTCCTTTAAATAGGCTCTTTTACCCACAAATCCTTACGCGATGGTAAAGAGTTCGCTCTATTTTTATTTATTACTTACTTAATTTAGAATCTAAACTTTTCAAAACTGACACACACGCATATATATATACATACACATACAGTAAGACCCCGCTTAACGCTGTTTCGGCTTAACGCTCTTTTATTTGAATTGTGGGATTCCCCGAAATTATACACAGCGGTAGGCTTCCCGATATCCGAAGCAGTTTATCCGTGTTTATTCTTTCCAGTGGTGTTATATGGACGTACTTTTATCTTTTCAAACATTTGTTAACGTTATTGTAAGTATAAATTTATATAGTATAACGATTGCTATAGTGACAAATATTATGATTTTTAGCTTTTATCATGGGTGATCGTAAAAAACATGAAAATAAAGCAGCAAGAAAAAGCAGGAGGAAATTTTGAAGGAGTTCAAAGGCAAGACGGGGCGTTATGGATGCCTTCCACTTATCAACAACTTCTTCAGAGCGCAAAAGGAAAACGCAAATTACGTAAGATGCCTTCTTGATAAAAAGGCAGAAAATTGGAAATACAGAAGGTACTGTATGATCTGAAATGTAAACATACTGACTTAGAATTTCATTTATTTTTATATGTAACTTCATTTATTATGTTTCTATATTTGTAAGAAATACATTTTTGTTTTATTGTTATAAAACACATAATTAATAAATTTAATGGTAAAATACCTGGCCAATTTTCTACCCATCTTCCCCTAACTCCATTATTTACATGATGAAATAACTTTGTTTAACGCTGTTTCATATTACGCTCTACTTTGACGTGTACCCCGCGATAAGCGCGGTCTTACTGTACTAATATATTAAATGAGAGCGGGAAAACACAATTCCTCATAAATTGTTCTGAAAGCAGCTACTATGCGATCCTGGTGACAGTAATTGTCTTTATTGATGTTAAAAATTTATATTCCATGTTACTTAAGTTATATTATACATCAGATTGTTTAAATAAACATCATTGGGGATTAGAGAAATTGCAGAATAATCTTGTGTGTTTTTGATAAATTTAACATATAAGTAAGTCTATTTATGACTGAATAGTATTTTAAAAATCATTCAATTTTACGTAAATTTTGCTAAAAAACTAGCTAGTTTATTGTAATAATCAATACATATAGAAACAATAAGTATAGCAACTAAATGAAACCCAGATGAATTAGTCAAATGAAACCTCCTTGTATAAACAGAAAATAATAATCATTTTATTGATTAAATTAATACTTGAAATTCTATAAGCACCAATAGTTTTATTAAATTTTTATACATTTATATATATATTTATAACTGGTGGTAAGAATTTAACTAGGATGGATATATTTAGAATGCACTGGAAACACTTCTGACGAAGTGTAGGTTATTAACCAAAATTGCAACTTAAGCGTTTTCGCGTTAAAAATACTTCACTGCATATACGAAAAAAATAATTCCAGGGTATAGAATCCCTGGAATTACAAACTATGCAATAGAAGTTCTGAAATCCTTAGTTTGCTTGAACCTACTTGCTGGACACATTGTTCTGGCCGGTCAGACTCAGCTGATTCACCTACCAGAGGCGCTCTCCTGCTCTAAATCGGGGGAAAGACGATCTATGGTGATCTGGTCCAGTATGGTTGGGTAAAGATAGAAAGAAAGGGCTGAAAGAGATTACAGTAATCTATACATATAAATAAAAATGAAGTGACTTTTTGTAATATGAAATTAACAGCTTTTTACTAAATGCATTTAAAAGCATATACGGTACTTATAAGAAAAAATCAGTTTTTAAAATTTTTGTCTGTCCGTCTGTTTCGGTAAATCTCTGAAACGGCTGGACCAATTTTGATGGAACTTTCATTGGCAGACAGCTAATGTTATTAGGAGTAACTTAGGCTACTTTAATTTTAGAGAAAAAAAAATTAGGGTTCCGAGAAAATAAAATTAAAACTAATGAAATAGTGACCAATATCCGATTCAAATAGGGATTATTTATTTCACTAGGGACTTTTTTCATTCAATAGAGATTTTTTTATTCATTAGGGACTATTTTATTTCGCGAACCTTCTGTCTCAACGATTTCTAGCAGTTATATCAAACTTTTCTGTTTGATTAAGGTTTTTGGGCCCCTGCGATATTTCCGGCCATGTCCTTGATCCAAGATTTTCAGTCCTTAACTGCAATGTCAGGTTAGCGCCCCTTTTACCCCCCTTTTTGCGGCTTCCTTTGTGTTCGTGTTTCAACCATTGCTACTTTTGACCTTTTTGATCCTAATGATTTTAGCCCCACCCCATCGACAGTGTCAAAGGTCATGTCCCTTTTACCCCCCTTTCTCAACAAAAAAAAAAAGGAAGAAATAAATAAATAAAACAAAAAAAAAACATAGCACAAAGTAGAAGAAGACATTTTACTTATAAAAGGTATTTTTTTTGTAGAATACATAATTATTAAGTTTTTGTTAACCCGGGAAATGAATAAACACTTTTTTTTTAAATTCAGGGACGGAAGGGCAAAGTTATTTAACATAAAATAAAATGCATCACAGAAAGTAATATTAACGTATTACATATCCAGACACTATTTACTCTATTTTAGTGTTTATTACACAAAATTTGTAACAATGAGTTACTTTTGCTGAGCAGGTAGGTGTTTTGAAAAATCGACCCACAAGAAAGTTACGGGTTGTCATAAATACGAGTAATAATAATAATAATAAAAATTCAGCTATTATGGTTCAAAAACTTAAAATTTAGCTAACATGCTTTTTTTTTGTTGTTGTTTAGCTGAGATATGCAAAAAGGTTTTTTTTTTTTTTTTTTTGTTTAATGTACACTTTACTTAAATTAACTCATTAAAACCTTTATTTCTTTCAGCCCAGAAATTGCCTGGGTTTTTAAATCACCCGTGCGAAGAAACGGGTGCTACCTAGCTAGTAGTAGATAGTCAAAAAAAGTGAAAAAATCTGAGCTAGAGAGAGTAAAGAAAAACATTCTCAGAATTTTTGTACTTCTTGAATTCAGCCGAAAGTGCAAAATCCTAGAAATTAGAAAACTTTGATTACTTATGAAGTGTAAAGGGAACTTTTGCTTGTGAAACTTTTTTGAGCTTTGAGCAACTCCAAAATATCTTTCCATAATTGGAGATGTGCACACATTATAATGATCTACTGCATGGTCTTCAAACTGTGTTCCACGAAACCTTGGGGTTCCACAAAGCATACCCAGGGGTTCCACGCGTCACAATAAAAAAATTGAAAAGAAACTTATAAATATGTATACAAAATCATTATTTATATGAAGTTTGTATAATTACAAGTATCTAAAACTCATCTTATTCAGTAAAACTGAAAATTTTATTTATATATAACAGGGGTGGCCAAACTTTTGGGATCCGTGATCTACAACACATTTAAAAAATCGAAGGCGGTCTACCAATGAGAGCTAAATTAACGTAATGTACATGTCTATATATTTATTTTCGGTAACAAGAAAAAATGGTAAATTATCTAATTTTTCTAAAACAACTTAATATTAATAATACAAAATAAAAATTTACTGACGAAAGTAATCAAAGTATTCATATATCAAAAAATTGACTTCATCCTATTCACTTCTGTTTAGTTGAAATTTAGCACCGTATATCTGCGACAAGTTTATCATATTGTGGTTGGTACGAGCTTATTTTTGCAATGCATAAACACAAAATTAAATGTTCATCTGTTAAACGAATCGATGTTTGGTTTTATGGCGTTCATGCTTGAAAAGCAGATTCGCAAAGAAAACGTTTTAAACACCTCAGAAGTTAAGTCCCGTAAAAATCAGTATTGCTAGATGCTCTGGATATAAGAAATATATATTCATCTTACTTCGGTAATTTCTTTCCTCGACCGTGACTGATGCGGTATCTATTAAATGTCCTATTTTTCAGATATTCCACTCTAATGTTGATAGATTTTCATTAAATGGAAATATCATAAAAATTGAAAGTAGCTTCTTCCAACCTGAATTAAGTCAGCGAATCTCTTCAAATTCTTCAAACGAAACATCTAAGGGGCGAAAATTTCTCTTCGAAGTCTCGCTTTTGATTATATATGGATGCACTCTTCTCCATTATGTCTTTGAAGTTTCTCATCCATGTTTTTTAATTGAGACGCACATACCTTCTTCTTTTATCGCTTTGAAAGCTTTAATCGCGCTCTACCATGTCTGTTAAACATTTATTCTTTCCTTGTAGATTTAGGTTTAAGTCGTTGAGTTTGCAGTGATATCGCAGAGAAAGTTAGTTTCATGAGCCATTTATCATCTTCCAATTCACAGTAATGTGCTCTCTTCATTTGTAGAAATTTTTATTTCTGAAACAGAATACGAAATCTTTTTTAAAAGCACCACTGCTTAGCCTCACATCTGTAGGTATAATAAGAGACTCGGTCTCTGATTCAGTTTCTTCCAAGCGCCCGAAATTGTCGTCTCTGAAGACTTCTTGAACGAATTGAATTGACGATTTTAAAAAAGCAATTTTGCATTATATCATTAGACTTTTAGTATTTTTGAACACAATACCTGTTGATGGATAATGCAATGATAGTTTTGGTAAAACTGGAATTTCTCTATCATTATTGCACAAGGCAATAAAACCAATTACCCCGACCATTGCTGGAGCTCCACATCTGTTGTAATAGACCAATTTATATATTGAAACTTGTGTGTTATCAATAAAGTTTTTAAATGAATTGTGGTGATATCTTGGCCTTTCGTTTGTCCTTTCAATGGAATTAATAGTTAACAACTCTTCTTTTGAAGTCATATCTTCGACAACCATTCTCACAAAAATGCTTAACTGTACAATGTCACTAATATCCGTGGATTCATTAAATTGAAGTGATAGGAACTTACAAGCTTTTAAATCGTCATTTAATAAATCCTCCAAATTATTATTCTTAGTTTCAGTCCGTCGCATCATTGTAGTGTTACGCGACAAAGCAAAATATTATTTATTGACGGTATTATTTCAGATTTGTTTTTTAAAAATCGTGAAAGAACTTCTTCCGCTTTACAGAAAGCTTTATCAATTCCATCTTCGAATGGTTTTTTCGCCTTATCAAAACTTCGTAATTTTAAACGACGCCAATGTTACTGTTTTTAGCTTTGTTCGGTCTCGTAAATATAACGATTACTGTAAATGTAAATTCGACTTTAATTCATGCACTTTAACTTTTCGAAGTTCACTGTCGATTGGAAAGTCTGTAGCGTATTTTAAGTGCATGGTTTTAAAATGTCTTTCGACGTTTGCTTTTTTTGTTAGTGCCACATACATACATATGAAATGTTACATATGAAACAAACACATTTCTCCTTCACCATAACAAAAAAGAAACCATCTTCCCACTCATTGTGATAATGGTATGTTTTACTTCTCTTAGCACTGGTCATTTTGGCACTTAGACTGAGTCATTTTGGACGGGTTGTTGAAACAACAAATTATCGTATCAGTGCGGTAGGAAGCGAGACCTGCAACGTAAGACGATTTAACTGAGAACTGAAACTAAACGGGTGGGTGTGACGGGTAGACTAGTCGACTTGCCGCGTCGCTATCATCGCGCCGGCTACTGGATATAATCTAAGCATCCCACTTTGTCAAGTTGTTTCTATTTAATTCTCCATTGTAAAACAAATTCATTGTTTTACTTTTCACAGTTTGTTTAAGGTTTTAAAGCGTAAACTGTAGTAAATTTTTATTTTAAATAATTCATTAATTCTATGTCATAAATTAAAATGTTAATATCCGAGGTCATTATCGGGATGGTCGCACGAACTACCTAAAATGTCTTCGCGGTCGATGACTTGGCCACCCCTGATATATAATAAACTTTATTTTTCAACACTTTTTAAACTTTGGTTAAAATGTTTTATCTTTATATATATGCTTCCCATTATACTGTGAATATTTTATTATTTACTATCTTGGGTTCCACGAGATAATTTTATACTCACTAATTAACACAGTGTCTTGAATAACTAAATAATTTTCTTATGGAAAATGCACCATTTTGCAATTTTTAAAAAAACCCTGTAATAAAGGAGAGGAAATAACTTATCGACCGATTCGATGTTAAAATCTAAATTTAAGCAAGAACAGCTTCTAAATTTTATGTTGCAAATTCATAAAAAATACACAGTATTTCTCACACAGCTATAAACATTTAAATGCCATTCAGAACGCCAGTATGAAATATATGTATTTATACCCCTAAACGGTGGCTAAAAACAAAGTACAAAATGAAATCAAAATGCAGAATATGAAATGTAACTGCAGTCTACAGTCGCATTTTCTGTTTAATTGTCTATTTTTTTCTATGTCTATTGAATTTATCTGCATTCGGCAGATAAATTCAAGACTTCGACAATTTGTGTGAAAAAAAGCAAGCGCATATACCAGTTACAAAATATAATGCATGGATAGGTGGCACTTCGATCGCAAAATGATATTAATAAGTAAATTATATTAAAAAGTTATATTAGAATTTTTTAATAATAAATGCAATACTTCTTTTAATTGCCTTTACATAAAGTACCTATAACATGTTGATCTACTTTCAATATTATTTTGAGATACATTCTTCCAAGTACGCATGGAAAAGAGTTTCACGAAAACGCTTTCAAGTTCTAGGGGTTCCATAAGTTGAAAAGTTTGAAGACCACTGATCTGCAACGAACTCTTCCGATCAGGCCCTCTTTTGTGCCTAGGCACACTAGGCGCGTACCAAGGGCGCAAAAAATTGGAGGGCTGAAAACGAGAAAAAATTAAATTTACAGGTAATGTGCCGCTATCTGACGAGTCTTGAGAGAAGCATTTCTGCCCATTAGAGAGGGAAGACTGAAATGGAGTTTACTACGGAAAATGAAAAGCTTGACAGTTTAATGTTGCTATGCACTCAAAACGATATTACTATGGAAAAGGATTATACTGATGTAGTGAATGAGATTTTTCGATGATCAAAGATGGAAGAAAACCCCTTTATTGTACCAGAACAATGACTGTGTCTCAACAAAGAAGGATGTCTAAAAGTAAAAGACAGTAAAGCGAAAAGTGATGAAGATGATAAACATCAATATAAAAAGAATTTATACACAACGTGCACCCCTGCATCATCGTAGAATTCTGTAGCATCCAGTTAGTTATGGTTTTGCAATCCTCTGTAACATCCGGCTTGAAACCCAAAATCTGACATTGCTGTTGTGCCGAAATGTTCACCGGCTGTAAGTGTGCTAGAATTGGGCCGATTTGTCGAATCGGCCGCTTTCGCCGCGTTTTCGCCAAATCGATAGGCGCGCCAAATCTGGTAACCCTTCTGAATTTGTTTTCCAGTGAAGAAGTGGGTTTTTTGGCGAAATTGGGCGCATGCGTAGTAGATTTCTTTTATTAAAATTTTTAACGATGGCGCGGCAAGCACGCACGTTTCGTTTTCATTTTAAATTTTTAACCAATGATATTACTTATTTTTTTAAAAAATTAACGATTCTTAATTTCTGCACATGCGCAGTTTTTTAATAACGGCGTTAAAGGGAAACGCTCATTTCTTTTTCGGTTGGGGTGTTTCTTTCGGCTTGTTTTCGGAATTTTTTTTACAGGTAATATTTTTATTTTTTTCCCCACATAAATTTCTAAAGATTACCATGATGTCCGATGCTGTTAAGAAAAAGAATGCATGCAAAGTTGATGAGTATTCTAAAAAGGTTTTTGCCCTGGCCTTTTTTTTGGGAAAAAAAGCGGTGTTAGAATGGTGATGAAAGGGATTGATTGCTTCTTCATACGTTTCCCCGAAATGGGGGAAACCTATGGAATTGAGAAAAGAAGGGGAAAACCAAATCATTTGGGACTGTTGGGTTTCCACAAGCTTAGAAAGGTTTTCCAGCATTTGAAGGTAAACCACAGTCTGACGTTTGTTTTCCGGAAAACGGGTGCGCATACTAAAAACATTGAGGGTCGTGGGTGGAATAAAACTTTTCCCTTTGGAAATACGACTCATCTACCGAGGACATGTTTCATTCGTATCTTCATGAGTTTATGGGAAAGGGAAAAAATTCCCATTCCGTTGAGAACGAAGTCTTCAAAACGTTTTTGGCGGATGTGGCGATTTTTCCCCTTTAAAAAGGGATCCCACCGGAGCGGGGAAATACCGCATGAGTTCGGCCGGGGACATCCCTTCTTAAACACGTTTTGGTAAGAAAAAAAATTTTCATTTTAAATGCATAATTTTGGCAGGATTTTAAATTTTTAAAATTTTAAAAATAATACTTTTTTGATGTTTTCCCCCCGCCATCTTAAATTTTTGCGTTTGGCGTTGCGTGTTGTGGTGGGGTTGCAACCCGAAACACAACACGAAAAAACGCCCAAATTGGAATTTTTCAAAATTTTGGGGAAAAGCGGCCGATTCGACTTTTACCAAGAATTGAACTAAAATGGCCCCCAAATTCCACTATCCTTTTCCCCGGTTGCCAGAAGGGGGACGACGGGTCAATAGGTGATGGATAATGGAAAAATTAAAGAAAACCAAAAAAAAGGAAAAAAAAGTAGGAGAGAGTTAAGGGAAAATTCCACCGAATCAAAACTGGTAAGGTAAGAACTGAATGAGAAAGGGGAGGGGCAGGGCACACTCTAGCAATTTTGCCACAATGCACAAAAATGGAAAATGCCACCCCTCTCTCTCTATATATATATATTATTTCAAAATAATTTGAAATTAAGGACATAATTACTTGTTATTACTTCAAACGAGTGAAATGAAAGAGAAGGAATCGGCTATTTAAGCAGGCCAATTTTTTGAAAAAATAGTCTACTAATGGGGGGGACCAAACGTTTGTTTTAACTTATAGTAACTACATCAAGACCAAAATAAAACCCTCCTATGACTCTCTATCTACCAAAACCCTTTTACCCTTGTCCCAAAATAGGGTAGCTGAAACGGCACCGTAAAGGTAAAAGGAAGTCCTTTTTGACCTTCACCGGGTTGGGGGGAAAACAAAGAAAAGATATGGAAACATGTTCAAGCTTTCTTATCCCCCCCAATCCCCCAAGTTTCAACATAAAAGAAAACTGTCATTAAAATACAAAGTACAAAATAATAAAAAAAAAAGACACGTTAAATGAAATACCAAATTCGCATGCAATAATATTTCAGAAAATGTACCATTTTTTCTCGTAACAAAAAAAAAAATAAATAAATTTTTTTAAATTTTATCCCAAAACCGCCCTTAAAAATTTGCCGCCCCGGCAAGGGAGGTTTTTCCCTTTTGGCCGCCCCGGGGGGTGCCTTGGGAAAAAGTAAAAGGGAAAATTTTGAAGTACCTAGGATGCCGCGTAGTTAAAAACGGCCCTGCTTCCGATGATACAGTAAGTCTAATAATACAGAAACTTTCTCAGACAGTGCATTCTGAGGCTGGTGTTTTCCGTAATATGTTCATTCCTAGAAGGGTTTTTTTTTTGCATTTTGGTTTTTGTTAAGAGAAAAAATGTAAAAAAAACATAGTAGTTAGGGGGACCAAATTTTATTATTTTGGAACCGATATTTGCCGTTTTCACGTTAAACGTATATATACCGTAACAATAAAGAGTAACCCATTCCTATAACGAAATACATAACTTCATTTCTGGTAGAAGTGTTTCAATGTGGGTGTCCTAGGTCAGGGCCCCCCCAAACCCCCTTTTTTTTTTCCCGATTGATTATAATTTTAAAATAATAGTAAAAATTTTAAATTTAAAATTTGTTTTAATGATTAATTTTAAACACTAATTATTTATTCAATATAGATAAATTTTTTTTTTATAAAAACA